>APFE031446367.1:44847-72698 GCA_000404065.3 Pinus taeda | reverse complement strand
ATGTTTTAAGATTTGTGATTTGGGTTTTATAAAAGCCCTATGAAATAGGAATAAGTTATGATGAAAGTATGTGAGTTAATCATGGAAGTATGGTGAAAGTTTGGGATGATGTGTATAATCTCATGTGAATATTGGCATGGTTTAGGAAGCATTTGAGTATTGTTTTTTGCCTGAAGGTGAGTGGATCGAGATCGATAATATTGAATGATTTTGAACATATATTGGAAAGCTTCCGCAGGTTGAAATGGGAATGTGTGAATTGGCCAGTGATTGAAGTTTTTTTATTCGGTAAATGTTGGGATGCATTCTTCTATGTTTTAGATATTAATAATCCTAGGTATTGCAGGCCTAGACCTACGTCACTTTTCCTCATTGTTTCACTATTTTTTGAGGATTAAAAATGGCTCCAATTAGTGCAATATTAAAGTTAGTGGACAATCTAATACTCTCTACTATGAATAATACAGTCAAAATCAACAAGGATTTTCTCTCAGAAATTCAGATATGTCTACAAAATGCACAGGAAAAGATTGATTTTTTGCAGCTTGAATCACAGCTACAACAAGAAGAGCTACATCAAAATAGACACCATTTTGAACCTATTTTTGTTGAGAACATTGAGACAACCACCCATTAGTAGCATGTCAATAATGTTACCGTTCATTCAAATAAAGCAGCAGTTGTACATGCAGATGCAGAAACTAAATCTGCACTTCCCAAGCCCATCATCAGACCTTGGGAACAGCTTGTCCACAACAAGCACAGAATTGGTCTTGGATATGATAAGGACTTGCCCTTTCATATTCCAGACTATGCCAATCCCATTCAATTTCAGAGTGTTGGATTCATTCATTACAGTTCACCTGCTCCTCATGACAGTTCAGCTTCAGCTGTTGCAGACTCTGCCCCTCTTCCACAGCAACAACAACAACAACAGATCGTGAATGCCAACACTGTGATCGAGTTGGCCATTTGAAAGATCACTGTTTTGATCTTCATCCAAGTAAGAATTGTCATAAAACTAGCCATTCTTCACACATTTGCTTCAGCAACAAATGTCCTACAAGAACAAAGATTCATCTTGGATGGATCGATTCTTGGCAATGGGCATCAATAGCCAAGAAGATATTCCAAACACATGTTAGAACTTGTTCCAAAATATTGAACAGTCTTGCAGTTGAGTTTTCTCCATCATCTCGCCTTGTATCTGACAGGGGGGAAATGATGGTCATCTACAAGCTTCAAAGTCACATCAAGCGAACCTGAGACACAACCTGCCACACCAGTTTCAGAGTTGTAGCCAGAGACAAAGATGCCTAAAGATGCCTTCAGTTCGCAATCTGGGACACTTCCTCTAGCAAAAGACTTCAACTTCTTGCCAGTTTTGGAAGAGTTCTAGGAACTAAATTGAGAACACTTCCTCTAGCAGAAGACTCCAGCTTCTTGCCAGTTTTGGAAGAGTTCCAGGAATTGCATTAAGAATTCTAGAGTTGTTGGTCATCCTTATACCATCATAGGTTGAAACTTCCCTTTTCAGGTTGAAGTTTTACCTTTCATGCGGGGTGAGACCTCCCTTTTATGGTTGAAGGTTTCCCTCTTTAAAACAATAGGATCGCTTCCTCTAGAAAAAAACTTCAGCTTCTTGCCAGTTTTGGAAGAGTTCCGGGAACTGCACTAAGCGTTCCAGTGTTGGTGGTCATCCTTAAACCACCGCCCTTTATACCAACATTTCAGAGAGCACATTCAGCCTAGTGCTGCCATGCATTTTTTGCACATTTTGTATTACAGCTCTCTTCTTGGACTCATACATAACCCTTCGGATTAATGGGGGGAATGTTGGACACCTAATCCTAAATGGGTTAGTGTGGAAGTCGAATGGACAAAAGCAGTCCAAGAGACCTTGGGATGTGAATCCCAATGGTCACATAATGTACTATAAATATAAATCTCTTGTTAATAAAATTGTACTGCATGATTTATCTTTCCCATCTCTCTCGCTCCCCATGTGTGTTTAACAATACCTATTAACACTCAGGTTGTTCCCCAAAAGTTGTAAGAAAAAGGAATATGACCAAGGTAAACCATAGACCAATCTTTTAGACACGGTTTCTAGCCAATCTGTATCCAGAAAGGTCTCTCTCTTTATAATTTAGCTTTGTTTTTGAGTTATATTAGGCTAGTTGTGAAGTACAAGGGTTTTTGTTTTGAGTTTGGATGGTGATATTCAATAGAACAGGGGTGTAAGTCTGATAACTTCAGCCCATTGGGATAATGGAGTCTATGAGGATGAACTATTGGCTATGATTTCTTTAACAGAGGATTGTACTACAGAGCAAGGTAATCAATCATGGAACAACTTATAGGCTAGAATTAGATGAAATGGAGTCAGTGGGTGAAGGGCAATTAAGAATCCTTCATCATGTTGACAAAGGGAAAATGGATGATCACTACTAAGGAGCAATTAAGAATTCCTTAGCTAATATTTAAGATGAAAGAACCAGGGGAAACAGGAGCAATTAAGAATTCCTATTTATGCTAATTCTGAAGAAAACATTAATAATAACAAAGACTGAACACAGAGTGCAAACAAGAAAATTCTGAGTTATTCTTTTTCTCTATTATTTAGTTCATGAAACATATATGGTATAGTAAACACAAAAACAGTAAAACACAAGTTAGAAGAGACTTATTGATCCATGAAATGATTCAAGAATAAAGTAACAGGGCCCTCAACATCAAATTCCACATCCAGAGAGTTCAGCGACAATGGATTCCAACAGCTTTTGTATTCAGAATAATTCTCAAAGTTACAGAGCAGTCTAAGAAATGTATCACCAACCCCGAATACTTTGAATGGGGAGGTATTTATGCAAAAATATTACAAAATATCTCAAGGAGATAATATCTAGTGATGAGTTATTGCTTTTACAAGAGACAGAGACATGTAGTCTTGAAAACAGTGAAGAAATAAATGAAGAAGTAAATGTTGCTGTGCTGGCTGCTCAGTTGGTGAGATATGCTGATTGTAGGCTCGGTGAGTCGGTTGGTAGCTATTTTCCACTAATATTCCGTGCTGCTGCCCCAGCCTTCTCGGGTGTCTTCAATTCTGATGAGACATGCTTTGATTTATACACATTTTCTTTGATTTTGTTCACCAGCTTATAATAAATGGTGCAAAACTTTCAACTCTCCAAAGATATCGAAGATACCAAAGATAGGTTCATATGATTCCTAACATATCTTGCCATCACTGCTCTTTTGGTAACTTATGACTTTGCAGCTTTCTCAAAGTCTCATCAGCGTTTGAGTACCTGAAGAAGTTAGGTTGGACTGTAGAAAGATGTTTCACTTCATGTTCAATATAAAAAATATTTTCCAAATTGTTGTAGAGGGTTTGGCCAAATGGAAGGGCCTTCTCTCCTGAAGTACTTGATGAAGTATTTACTTGATCAGAAGCATGTTTATTTAACCTATGTGTGTACTCAACTTGTCTCAATAGGAATTCATTACTCCCCAACAAACTTGGCAAGCCCCTTTCATGCAAAACTGCAAATCTTTCTATAAAAGAGTTTATCTCCACTTGCATGTCTTGGAACCTCCTCTCCAAATTTTGCATTAGGGTTCTCATGGTCAGAACTCTTTTGATCATTAGAATTGTGCCTGTCCTATCTCTGATGTCTAGTGTTGCTAGTTCTTCACTAGTCTTGGTGTTCAAAAAATGTATTATCCTGTTGGCCTGTTCGGGCATATGTCCCAATAAGGTTCTGGCCTTTTGAATTTCCACCTGGGCTGCTGCTATTAAGTCAATCTGCTCATATATAACCTGAATAGATCTCCACACATTACAAATGGATTGATTGATGTTAGCCCACAAAATGCCTTTGATTTCTCCCAGATGCTTATCTAAAGAGAGGTCCTTTTCCAAGGCTCTTACCTTGTTCTCTAATTATTTAACCTCTCTTGTCTTTTCTGCCACAGTCATTTTGGATTTGTCATAACTCACTTCTAATTTTGCCAATTTTTCTTTGGCTTCTTTCAATTCTGATACTTGGAGTTTAAATTCCTCCATGGCTTTTGTTAACTCCTCTGTGGTCATGCCAATACTGCTGCCTGTTGCTATTGCAGCTGCTGTTACAAATGCACCTGTGGTGATTTTTGCTGTTAATGCCGGGACAGTGGGAGGCACTGCTGTTGTAACAGTAGGAGGGGTAGTTATGACTACTTGAGCTATTTTAGGTGGCTCGGAGGTCGACTCTCCCTACTTTTCTTGTAATACGTTCTCCAATGCCTACTCTATCTCACTTAACCTTTCATTCATTCTCATCAACAGGTCCATCATGTACTCCTCTGCTTTTTGTTGCAAAACGTCTGTGGTCTATGGATGCATAGTAGTAGGCAGCTGTAATTGTTTCTTGAGGGCAACAATTTCCTCTTCCTTCTTTTACATCAATGCTTTTATTCCTTTGGCATCCTTGGGATCATGTCCCAGCTCGATGATGATATCTTCCAAGGACTTTATCCTGTTGTCCTTGGCTAAAGAAGATGATTTCTCCAAATCTAGTTGAGCAGAGGTGTTCTTTAATGAGTTTTGTAATTTATGAGCCAACATTGCTTTATCTTCCAATGTGGAGTAGACCATTTCTCCAGTTTGCTTGTGAAACTCAATCTGGTCCATTGGATGAATGTCTCTGGCAAGGACCTCTAGATTTGTCCTGATGTAGTCGACTGCTGACTGTGGCTGTTGTACTTTAGGCTTAAAGTGGCTCAATATCATTTTACCTTCTTTAATGTCATATGCAGACATTAACCTTTGCTAGTTGGTGGGGGTCATCTTGAGAAATTGATTATAAATTTGCAGCCTCAGTGAGTCATTCTGGGCTTTTATATCCGTGAATGTTTTTTCGATATCAGAACCTTGCTTTCTTTGCGGCTCAGTGGATGAAACCTCAACACTATGCTGTCTTTCTAGGTCGTACCTATGAGAGCTGGTGGATGTTTGTATCACCGGGGATGTCTGTGGGTTGGTTTCCCTCTCAACTCTTAGACTTTCTATTGTTTCTTTAATGATTTCCTCTTTAGATAGAGGATTAAGTCTTTTCCTTTTTGTCCCTGGTTGCTCTACTGGTCCACTCATAGGTGTGCCTTCTTCCATGTCTCTTTTCTTGCCCTTTTCCTCATTAAGAGGAGTCTGCAATGCTCGTATCTCTGGTGCTTTGGTTTGGGCATGGGGAATTTTCCCTTGGTCCTGTTCCTTTGATGTTGCTGGCTGATCTGTCATTGCTTGCTGTTCTGTGCCTGCTACTTCCTTGCCCTTTGATGACCCTACACTTAGTGCACTGATTTCGTGTAGGTGTTGCTGTGAAGTTCCAACAGAGGATGTACCCACTCTGGTTTGTTGGGGCAGCCTGAAAAATACCTGTTCAAAAGAATCCAGGTCAAGAGTCTTTTCAAGATTTTTCATGGCTTGTTCCATCACTTATTGTTGAGTAAGTTGCTCTATCAATGTACCTTCTACCCACTCATCTTGATTGGAAAATTGCTCTATTTCAGGAAGCCTAGAATGTTTATAGGTGGATAGCCTGTATTTTACTCTCTTATCATTTATAAAGCCATTTGGGTCATAAGGTACCCACCAAAAACCTTTCTTCAGTTTAAGTTCTTCCCCCAATATCTTATCAACATCTGCCCAGGCTTCCTTCTTGTTAATGATGAAGGGGCCTAACTGGTTTTTTATTCTTAGCTGGGCCTTTTTCTTTGCACTGTGAAAGTGAGTTAAATCCGCATTGATTATTTTCCTGAAATACTCCAGTGCAAATAGTCTCATAGGCACATATTTGGGCAGCTTATAAGGGTACATCTCACAACCATATATTCTGATCTTGGTGTGATTCTGGTAAAAGTACCAGTCACCTATTCTGTAGTTTTTGGAGAGCTGTAAAATCTTCTGCATATCACCAGAGTCTAGGAGGAGGAGTTCTCATTAGTAGAGAGGAGATTGGTTGTATAAACAAGTGAATGACTTCACAGTAGGTGTAAGGAGAGTCAGAAACATGGTGGAAGATTGAGGTCCAAAATATCACAGACCTTCTCTCTCCTTTGGAATCCAATTTTCTGATAGGAAACTGAAAACTGTCTGTTTGATAGTGTAAGAATAGATGATATATATAGGATGAGTACTTGAATACTCCTTCTCTGTCTAGACTCAAGAATTGGTCATAGATCTTGTTGGCAATGAATGTAGCATAGTCATACTTGATAGCAAGGGGCTGTCCTACAGTAAATATGGACAACAAACTAATGTGGTCTCATCAAAATATTCACTGGTCTTAAATCCCAGGATATAGGATATCATATCAATAATGAATTTTCCAACTTCATTTAACCAGACATCTACATATAGAGGTGGGCCTTGTTGCTGGAAGTCTAGTTTCATAAACGTTTGAGTAATCCGAGTTATCTTTGAACTGGGCAGTTTAGGGCCTTGCTCAAGCAAGAATCCCATAGAAAAAGGAGCCAGAGGCTGAGTTGGTTTGAAGTGTAACATCTCATTGATGGACTCAGGAGTTATATAAAAGAGGACAGTTCCAGTGGAAGTCATAACTGCTCTCTGGGTAGGTTCATAATTGGCACAGCATAGGTGGATAATATCAGGGAATACATTGACTGGGGGGGGGTAGTATATGGGCAGGTTGGATTCCCATATCCCGTAGAGATCAGAGTTACTTTGGTGACTGTTCCTAATTTCAAAAAATGCCTAAAGGTGGTTTTTGTCACCAATTAAGTCTTGGATTTGAAAATCTCTATCAGCCAAGGGCAACCACTCCAACTCTTTGTGAGCCGTATTGAGGGGAGCAATGTTCAGGGCCACTGGAGCTTCCATTGTTCAATTCTTTGGGTTTTTAAGCTGGAGGTCAAGTTTCTATGGGAAAAACGGGCAGAATGACAGTTCTGGTGTATTTCAATGCACTAGAAGACTGTTATGCTCTTGAATTTGGCTCTCACAAGAAGAAATTTCAGTTGAAAAGCAGAATTTACAGGGTTACTAGTAAAGTTGATAAATACCTGGAAATAGAGAAAAACGGAGTAAATGTAGGCTGAAAAATGTAGTGTGGAGTGTGTTGCTAGACTTCGCTGATTAGGGTGGTGAACTTGAGATTCGAAAGCTGCTTTGGACGTAATTTGCATGCAACAATCTCGTGAAAACAACGAGTAAAATGGGCGAAAATGACAGTTTTTACGAGTTTTTAACAAAAATTTGGCTTTCAGGGGTTTTTGGCGCTTTTTGGTTAGATGACGTCAGCATGACAGGACATCTTATCGTGTAGTGGGGTACGGAATGCTAACTCGGCAGTGATGTGGCGATGACGTCAGTGGGAGGGGTCAGCAGGAGGATGGTAAGCGGTTTCCTCCCGCACCGCTTATCGGCCAAGGCGGTTTTGGTGGGGAGGGGCGTGAGCATGACCTTGGGCGGTAAATATCGACAACGGAGGGCCTTGCGATATAATTGTGGGACGTTGGATGCGCAGGCCCAGATCTAACGGTTGGCGCAAGTCTGGGGTGGAGAAAGGATACGGTGTGGGGACCTACGTATATAAACAATGATTTTAAACATATCAGGGTGTTTTCCATTCGTTGTCGAGGGGATTAAACTGTTAATTAACCAGGTGTTAATTAAATTCAAATATTTGTGCACGAGAAGGGTTTTTATATGGTTCTAGATGAACTTATAATCCCATTAAAACGATGACATATTGCTATATTTAGCAGGGGCAGGAATAATAGAATTTGGGGGTTTTTTCTCTTATATACATAATATAGGGGGGGACAAACTCTATGGGGATTTATATAATACTGTCAGTAGTTAATATGGGTTTATGAAGAGGCACCAAGCTATAAAGTTTGATAACTTAGGCTTAGGAGAAAACAGAGGTTTTTACAAGAAATGTGGCTTCTTTTCCTTAGTAAAAATAGAGTTTTACTCAGGCCTTTTCATGAAATGGATTTATTTAGAAGTATTAAGCAGATCTCAATATCCTTGTGGGGAGGTTAGTAAGTGATTTTGGGAAAAGGATGAGGGGAAGTTAGAGATGCCTCACTTGATTTGTAACCAAACAGTTGCCATGGTACTTATGATATCAGATAAGTATCTGTGAGAAACCAAATTAACCATAAGCAGGCTTCTGCAACACCAAAACTGCCTACCCAACCTATTATACCTAACATTTTTTCTTCCTTTTCTTGGGTGCATTGGAGTAGCAGACCCTTTCAATCTTCTTTTCTTTTCATTGAAATCCTATCTAAATCTACCTTTATAACATCCAAGGGCTCAGCTTTAACAATTGAGCTCCTTTGCTTCTCTACTTATCTATTCACCTGCCAAGATTGAATAGTTTGGATAGGTATTATTTATGTATCTCTAAGACAAGTAAATTCAAACATGAAATGACCAAGATTAAGCTATTTGGCCATTCATCAATGGTGGCATGAATCAACAGTTGCATACCATCAGATCTTTGCAAAAATAGAACAGTAGTGGCTTTTTGGACTTGCACACTTTCATGGTCCTTTGTTTGGGGTTCATTTCTTTTATTTTCTTGACCATTTCATTATTTTTCCCTTTGATTTTTCTTTTAGTGCATACCCTCTTTACATTCCTTTTGACTTTTTTGATTTCTTGGGAATATGGAAAACCTTAGCAACTAGCCAAAGGTATGAACATATTAGAGCTCTTCAATGTCAATCATGAAAAATGACACCTATTGGTATAGGAACCTAACAGTGGCTCCACTTGGGGATGGCTTTCCCTGGTGGAAAGTCAAGAACAGCAGGTCAGATGGCCTTATGTACAATTCTGGCTGCATTCTAAAATTTTTCTTTGTTGTAAGTGGACAAACTGTTCAGAGGACCATGTAAGATATACACATCTCTCAAGAGCTGATCCAAACAATTATACCTCAGTTTTTTGCTCTAAAATCTACTTCTGTTGGTTTCTTTATTATGCTTATAACAAATGTAGTTGTGAAGCTTAGGGCCTTCACTTCGGGCTTCAACTTCAACAAATTTGTTGCCCAATCCAAGCCTAGACGTTATTAAATATAAAGTATGTACAGGTTAAGACAAAAATACCTCAGGCAGCCGAATCAAAATAATGCTTGAGCATCTGGCCATTAACTAACCCTCCCTCTGCTTCTGTACCATCTAGGCTTTTTAAAAAGTAAGTATTGTTTCCTTGTTTCCCATGTTTTCCTTTATCTTCTCTCCTTGAGTCCCATTTCAAAACCTTGTCTCCAATATAGAAATCCCCTGCCTTAGTCCTCCTATCAAACATCTTCTTGACCTTTTCATGTAACACTTGAGATCTCTGATATACTTCCTCTCTGTTCTGCTGTAGATAAATAGTTTGATTTATCCTTCTCTGAATGTCAATGGGTTCTGCCTGCACTTCTTGTAGCAATTTCATCATTGGGACTCCTAAAAATGTAGGAAAAATAGCTTCCATGCCATAAACCAATTCACAGGGGCTTGTTCCAATGGATCTCTTTGTGGTCAATCTGTCTGACCATAGTGCATTGATAAGCTTCTTATGCCAGTTTTTCTTGTTTTCTTCCAATACTTTCTTAATGATATTGATCAGGATTTTATTGGATGACTCAACTAGACCATTACGTTGAGGGTAATAGGTTGTGGAGTGACCTAAGGTAATGTGGTACTTATGACATAAATTGATCATTTTCTTGGATTTGAAGGCAACAGCATTGTCAGTGATAATATTTTTAGGACAATGAAATCTGGACAGGATGTTGGTTTCTAATTGCATGATCACTAAATCATTGGCTTGTCTACAAGGAATGACCTCTATCCACTTAGTGAAATAGTTTGTGGCAGTCAGGATCCATTTATGTTGGCCAGACGAGGGAGGATGGATTTCTCCAATAAAATCTAAACCCCATTGTTGGAATGGTCTTTCAGTGGAAATTGGCTTAAGGGGTAGAGGAAAAAGTTTCCTCTTGCCTTAAAAAATTTGGCATTTATGGCAAGAAGTTACAAATTTTTTCACATCAGAAAATAGGGCGGGCCAATAAAATCCATCCCTTAGAATTTTATCAACAGTTGATTTCCAATAAAAATGTCCACCACAGTCCCCTGCATGCAGTTCTTTCAGCACTTTGTTAGTTTCATCCTTTGTTAAACAATTTAGTAAAATGCCTTCATGATTTTTCCAAAATATAGCATTATCTAAAATACAAAATTTAGAGGCTTTCATTTTCGGAAATCCTTTCTTATTTCTGGATAATCCTGGAGGAGCCTGCAGGTTTAGCAATACATAACATATATCAGCATACCAAGGTGATTGTAAAAAGGCTTGATTGATCTGTGGAGTCGCGATCTCCTGTTCATTATCCAGTTCATTTATATCAAGGGCTTGACAATTGTTTTCAGTCATAAGTTTAGCTAATCCATGTCCTTTTATCAACTTTGTTGGTTTAATTTCAATGTCATATTCCAAAATGTTAGCTATCCACTTGCCTCGTTTGCCTTCGATTCCTTCCTGAGTTAGGATATCTTTGACAACAGTATTTGGCACATAAGCTATTACATGAGAGTATAAGATATAAACTCTGAAGTCCTTAATAGCATTTACAAGGGCATAAGCCTATTTTTCCACGATTTGATATTTTAAAGGTGCATCCCTCAATGCTTTGCTAAAGAAGGCTATGGTTTTTTCATGTCCTTGATCATATTTTTGTAGCAAGACAGCAGCAGTAGTATGTTCTGAGGCAAAGGAAAAGATCATGAAGTCTCTATTGAATTTTGGACTTGTGAGGGTTGGTGTTTTAGTTAAGGCCAATTTAATTTCTTCAAAGGCTTGTTTAGATTCTACTGTCCACTTGACCTTGGAATCCTTCTTTAACATGTTGTTCAGCAGTCTAATTAATTCAGCTAGATTGGGTATGAATCTCCTTAAAAAGTTGATTTTCCCTAGGAAAGCTTGAAGTTCTTTAATATTTCTAGGGTGAGGAACTTGCAGAATAGCTTGTATTCTGTCAGGGTCAATTCTTATACCATCTTTTGAGATTATGTGGCCTAACAGTTTTCCTTCTTCTAGGCCAAATAATGACTTCTTTGGGTTTAGTGATATACCATATTTTCGCATATTAAAAAAATTTGTCTTAGATGATCTAAGTGTTGTTGGTCTGATTTGGAAAAGGCAGTGAGATCATCTACGTATATCACTAGGAAATCATGAATTTCTTTAGCAAAAACTATGTCCATTGCATGCTGGAAAGTTTCCCCTGCATTCTTGAGTCCAAATGGCATTTTCACATATTTGAAAGTTCCCCAAGGTGTTGTAAACGTGGTCTTATCCTAATCATCAGGGTGAACTAAAATCTGGTTGAAGCCTGAAAATCCATCCAACAGTGAAATCCTAGAGGTACCTACTACCCTTTGTAAAATGTAGTCCATTTTGGGCAAGGGGTAGTTATCTTTCAAAGAAACTTTATTCAGATTCCTTAAGTCCACACACAGTCTGATTTCTCTTGTTTTCTTCGTAGTGGGCACTAAATTTGAGATCCACTTTGAAAATATAATGGGTGGAATTATCATACATTCTTTTGACTTCCTTTTCAATTAGAGGGAGGAGTACAAGGTTGACCCTTCTGAGTTTTTTCTTAAAAGGTTTTTGATTTTCTTTGAGGGGTATTGTATGCTGAATCACAGAAGTATCATAAGATTTGAGATCCTCATAGCTCCATGCAAAAACATCCTGGAATTCTTTGAACAGTTCAACATATTTAAGCTTTTGTTCAGGAGGCAAAGTTTTGGATAATTTGATCATTTTAGGATTTTGTTCAATTCCTATGTTACAGTCCTCGATCTCTACATTTAGAGGCTGCATTTTGGGCTTCCTTGAAATATCATTAGAATCAAAAATGTCTTCTAGAGGAGTTAATCCTGTGGGTAAATAATTATTCTTTAAATCAATGACTTCAGATTCTCCTCCAACGGTTCATCATAGTCTATTTTCTTAAGCTCTTGCAACTATTTGCTGGTAAATTTTGTTGGATGAAGTATTTGAGTTGTTGTTTCAGCTAAAATGTGTGTTTGAATTTTGTCTATTTGATCAACTTCACAAACAGTGCCCGTGTCTATATTAGTGCTGGAAAATTCTTCTTTTAAGGTCAAGAAATTATTAATTTGGGTGTCATTGTCAAACAATTGCCAGTTTTTTACATTATCATGTACAAATGGCCTGTGTTTAATCTCAGCTATAAAATGATGATTAGGCTAAAATGGAAGTTTACAAGTGCCGGAAAATGTTGCCAAACTGTGATCATGCAAATTGTGTTTCCTTGGAATTTTAGCAAGCTATGTTTCTAGAAAGGTATTGAGTATTTCAATTGTTGCAGCTCTATAAGATCTTAACTTGAGATCTTATGTGAGAAAATTTCCTTTCATTTGCTAAATAACTAAATCAAAGTCTCCCAAAATTGATACCCTAACTGCCTCTAAGATTTTGATCACTTTGAGTCCTAGCAAGAGGGATTCATATTCAACTATGTTATTAGTGCATCTAAAATTCAACCTATATGCATGACCTTCAACATAGTTATTTTCTAGATTATGCACCCAAATTCCTGCCCTTGCTCCTAATTTATTGATTGATCCATCAAATTCCAAATACCAAAGGGTTTCATGTTTATAGTCAGGATTTGGAGTTTGAATGATTTGTTTTACGGGCAGACACACTTCTTTATTTTTAGCTGGTTTTTCTTGGTGGTCTGATATACCATTTCATAGAAATTTCTTGCTCTTGAACACTAGATTTCTCATTTATGAAATTTTTCTGCTCTAAATCCAAAGCATTGACATCAGTTGGGGGGTAAATTTCATCATTGTATAGGATGAAGGAGTCCATATTAGAATGCATGGAATAGAAGGGAAAATTATGGGGTTTCTCCTGACTTCTCACTATGTATTTCATCAAAGTCTCTCTGTATAACTTCTTTGGTTGCCCAAATACTGAAATGGTTGCATAGGACATGTCCAACTGTAATGACCCTTGTATTTTTGCTCCCCAAGACCTAGATAATAGCATTCCATATTTGGGTGGAATATCAGCTACCACCACATCCATTAAAATTGTTTTGGTTGGATATTGGACTAATGATACACATAAGTCTTTGATTAGTCCTAGACATCTAACATAGCTTGAATCAAAAGAGAACAAGTCTTTGTATGGCCTGGTGATATCTAGGTCCAGCTTCTCCATTATAGATTTGGGCATTAAATTATAAGAAGCACTAGAATTGAACATTGCATTGTGAAGAATTTTATCATGAATGCGCAGACTTACATAGAAAAGAGGAACCCCTCCATCTACCAATTTCCCGTTTACATCAGGACCAAAGATTAATTCTGGTTGGTCATCAAGGACATTTACTGCATATTTGTTTCCTGAAATTTGTATTGATTTGCTTATTTGTTCTCTATAGACATGATGCTTAGCCAGCTCTGATAGTGGAATGGCTATTTTTAACTTGTCTATTTCGGTCTCAAGTTTGAAAGGTCTTTCAGTTTGAATTTTTGCATTTCGGGCAGCACGACTATCTTTTTCTGCAGCATTTTCTATATCTACCTCTTTTGTAGGCATCTTGTTATGAGTTGAAGTCGCATTTGTGTCAATGTCTGGAGGTTCTCCAACAATTTATTTGGAAGGAATGGAAGCTGAAGATTTTTTATCATGTTCTTGATTATTTGAAACATCCTCAACTATTAGACTGTTTGGGTTAGGAATTGCTTTAGGAGGAATTTGTGTAGGAGAGTTCTTGATTTTAGCTTTGGTAGGCTACTTGGTTTATTTCTATTTACTAGCATCAGGGACATCTATTCTCCTACTTCTTAGATTATATTGTTTATGAACTTCATAGACAGTTGTGTCATATCCCTCCTTAAAATCAAACGATTCCCCTTATTGAATTTGGAACTGACCAAGAGTGTGAGCCTCTTGGTCTTCTTGGGTTAAGAAAATTTGTTGTTCACTATTGAGACCCATTAAGTTAATTTGAGTGTCTTCTGTGGGCTCACTAGAAGTTGAAGCTTCAACATAGTTTTCTTGAAATGGAGGTCTAATGTTTTGGTCCGGGCCAGCCTTTGCAGTGTTAGAGTTCTGGTTTTTTCTAAAGTTTGGATTTCTTCCAACATTACTTGGTTGACCATCCCAAGATGATTTTCTTTCAATTGTTTCTACCCTATCACCAAGTCTATCCATTCCTTTAGTGATGGCATCTAATTTTTGTTCAAAGGCAGAAGTTTCTTCTTTGATGGGTATCCTTCTTTCAACTCTAGCTCGAGCTTGCTTGGAAAGTGGGTTGGCCTCAACACTGACAGCTATGCTTTGCATGTCTTCTAAGCTTCGAGGAGTCCTTTCCCTAAACTGGTATGCCATATCAGAGTCAAATCCATCAGGGAATTTGATCAAGGCCAAGTCTGGTGGAGGTCTTAGATTCTGAGGAATAGCATTGTATACGTTGTTAAATTTGGTGCAGTAATCTTGCACACTTTCTTGTGGACCTCTCTTTAAGTTTTCATATTCTGATAAGATGTGGAGGGGATATTTTTTCTTTTCCCATCTATTTAAGAAGGTCTGATAAAGAGCCTCTGGATTATTGATAGTGTTTGCAGAGAGTGCTTTAAACCAGGTTCTTACATCTCCAGTCAAGCTTTGGACAAAAACTTTCATTCTTACATCATCATCATCAACCTCATAGTTTTCAAAATAATCCATCATTTTCTTGGTGTGCTATTGAGCGGTGTAAGTACCAATCCCATCAAAATAAGTGATTTTTCTTTGATAATCTTGAGGCATAGCCCCTGGATTTGCAGGTAATTGCAGGGGAGCATATTGGTTTGCGATATTTGCAGAGATAAGTGTAATAGTCGGAAGAGTAGGGATACCAGTTGAAATGTATACAGTGGATGGGGGAGTGGAAAATATGGTTTGAAGTGCTAAAGGTGAATAAGGAGAGGCAACAGTAATGGTAGAAAGGACTGATGTTTTTCCAGGAGTAAGCTCAGATTGGGTAAGGTTCTATTGATATATGTCAAGGGGTGAACTAGCAGAATGTTCTTGGCCCTGTTGGCTTCTAAGTTCTTGGGAATGAGATTAGGATTTTGAAACACGGGTGGAGGATTGGGATCTGGATTTGATCTAGTGTAATAGACCTTCTTCTTTGGAGCCAACTTCTGAATATATTTTTTGGTTTTTCTTGAAATATCTAAAGGATACAACTTTTGATAGTATCTTCCTAGGAAGTTTTAAAATATGAGAGTTTTAATTTTCCTGAAGAGCTATTGAAACAAGGGACTGATCAGGTATTTGGGACAATTGTTCGAAGCCTAAAACTGGACTAGAGATAGACTAAAGCAGCTTTTATTTACTCCTGTAATTGCATAGCAAAAAGTAGTTTCAATAGCTACCTGGCTAACTTCAGGCTCCATCTGTAGCTTTAAAAATAAACAGCAATAACAAACAATTGTTCTTCCCCAACGAAGTCGCCAATGATGTTATCGCTTAGGTTGTTTCCCAAAAGTTGTAAGAAAAGGGAATATGGCCAAGGTAACCACAAACCAATCTTTTAGACACGGATTCTAGCTAATTTGTATTTAGAGAGGGCTCTCTCTTTATAATTTAGCTTTGTTTTTTAGTTATATTAGGCTAGTTGTGAAGTACAAGGGTTTTTATTTTGAGTTTGGATGGTGATATTCAATAGAACAGGGGTGTAAGTCTAAGAAGTTCAGTCCATTGGGCTAATGGAGTCTATGAAGATGAACTGCTGGCTATGGTTTCTTTAACAGAGGATGGTACTACGGAGCAAAGTAATCAATCATGGAAGAACTTATAGGTTGGAATCAGATGAAATGGAGTCGGTGGGTGAAGGGAAATTAAGAATCCTTCATCATGTTCAAAGAGGGAAAATGGATGATCACTGCTAAGGAGAAAATAAGAATTACTTAGCTAATATTTAAGATGAAAGAACCAGGGGAAACAGGAGCAATTAAGAATTCCTATTTATGCTAATTATGAAGAAAACATTAATAATAACAGAGACTGAACACAAAGTGCAAACAAGCGAATTCTGAGTTATTCTTTTTCTCTATTATTTAGTTCATGAAACATATATGGTATAGTAAACACAGAAACAGTAAAACACAAGTTAGAAGAGACTTATTGATCCATGAAACGATTCAAGAATTCGCTAATGGGGTCCTCAGCATCAAATTCCACATCCAGAGAGTTCAACGACAATGGATTCCAACAACTTTTGTATTCAGAATAATTCTCAAAGTTACAGAGCAGTCTAAGAAATGTATCACCAACCCTGAATACTTTGAACGGGGAGGTATTTATGCAAAAATATTACAAAATATCTCAAGGAGATAATATCTAGTGATGAGTTATTGTTTTTACAAGAAACAGAGACACGTAGTCTTGAAAAAAGTGAAGAAGTAAATGAAGAAGTAAATGTTGTTGTGTCGGCTGCTCAGTTGGTGAGATATGCTGACTGTAGGTTCGATGAGTCGACTGGTAGTTGTTTTCCACTGATATTTCGTGCTGCTACCCCGACTTTCTTGGGTGCCTACAATTCTGATGAGACATGCTTTGATTTATATGCCTTTTCTTTGATTCTATTCACCAGCTTATAATAAATGGTGCAAAACTTTCAACTCTCCAAAGATACCAAAGATAGGTTCATAGGATTCCTAACATATCTTGCCACCACTGCTCTTCTGGTAACTTATGTCTTTGCATCTTTATCAAAGTCTCATCAGCGTCTGTGTACCTGAAGAAGTTAGGCTGGACTGTAAAAAGATGTTTCACTTCATGTTCAATATAAAAAAGATTTTCCAAATTGTTGTAGAAGGTTTGGCCAGATGGAAGGGCCTTCTCTCCTGAAGTACTTGATGCAGTATTTACTTGATTAGAAGCATGTTTATTTAACCTGTGTGTGTACTCAACTTGTCCCAATAGGAATTCATTACTCCCCAACAAACTTGGCAAGCCCCTTTCATGCAAAACTGCAAATCTTTCTATAAAAGAGTTTATCTCCACTTGCATGTCCTGGAACCTCCTCTCCAAATTTTGCATTAGGGTTCTCATGGTCAAAACTCTTTTGATCATTAGAATTGTGCCTGTCCTATCTCTGATGTCTAGTGTTGCTAGTTCTTCACTAGTCTTGGTGTTCAAAAAATGTATTATCCTGTTGGCCTGTTCGGGCATATGTCCCAATAAGGTTCTGGCCTTTTGAATTTCCACCTGGGCTGTTGTTATTAAGTCAATCTGCTCATATATAACCTGAATAGATCTCCACACATTACAAATGGATTGATTGATGTTAGCCCACAAAATGCCTTTGATTTCTCCCATAGGCTTATCTAAAGAGAGGTCCTTTTCCAAGGCTCTTACCTTGTTCTCTAATGCTTTAACCTCTCTTTTCTTTTCTGCCACAGTCATTTTGGATTTGTCATAACTCACTTCTAATTTTGCCAATTTTTCTTTGGCTTCTTTCAATTCTGATACTTGGATTTTTAATTCCTCCATGGTTTTTATTAACTCCTCTATGGTCATGCCAATACTACTACCTTTTGCTATTGCAGCTGCTGTTACTGATGCACCTGTGGTGATTTCTGTTGTTGATGTTGGGATAGTGGGAGGAACTACTGTTGTAACTGCAGGAGGGGAAGTTATGACTGTTTGATCTATTTCAAGTGGCTGGGAGGTCGACTCTCCCTGCTTTTCTTGTAATACTTTCTCCAATGCCAGCTCTGTCTCACTTAACCTTTCATTCATTCTCATCAGCAAGTCCATCATGTCCTCCTCTGCTTCTTGTTGCACAACCTCTATGGTCTGTGTGTTATCTCAAAATCAAGCCTGATAGGCTGCTGGTTAGGATGACTCTAAGTAACTATTTCAAACCAAGCTTTTGACTAAGGCTTAGCCTCCTTAGCCTGAGAGGGCTCTCCCAAAGGGGTTTATGATTTTCTATTAATGATAAGAAGGCTAACTCTTGTGATGTAACAACATAGACAAATATAGTGGCTGGATAAACATTTTGTAATTCCCATTGGGATTATGGAGTCAATCAAGCTTCTGTAAACAATGACACTACCTTTGCATAGAATTCAGGGCACTTAGCATTTAAATGTTCAGAATACAACTTATATGAAACCACAATTCGCACATGCATACAGGAAATCAGAGCACAATCAGTGAATTCTGAGTGATTATGCATCCATGCAACTGAAAAAAGACATTAAGGGAAGAACAAAACACATATTCTGAACATGACAAATCCTTTGTGAATCCTAAGAAGAAAAGTAGATGCTTTGTATTACTAAAAATGGTATTTACATAAGCTAAAACAGTACTTTCTGTTATCAAATCTCCAACCCTTGTTACATTGCTGTCTCAGCTATATATAATCCTTATTCTAACTAATTTGAGTTTCATCCTCTAGCATGAGGGGAACTTTAACTCGATCCTTATCTCTAAAGACACCTATCAACTATTTAACTGTCTATTAAATACAAATAAACTGCTGACTATAACTTTTAAAAAGTCCTAAATAGATTATGACTCTAACTCCATCTTCGTGCCATAGTGGCTACTCCTCGTCCTTTGACACCTGGTTCCCTTTAGATTTGGCTGAGCTAGATATTAAATATGCCATATTGGCCTTTAAGTGTTGAATCCCTATCTGCCCGTGGTATTCGGAGATGTCCCCTGTTTCTCGGCTTCTTTATTGCATAATTTGCTCGAACATGAACAACACCTTTTTGAGTCTTTAATATCCCAAAGAATGGAACGTGGCCACGTTGTAGATATGTTGTAGGCTTTGGTGATGGACAGGTGTGCCTTTTTCAAAAACTCCCGCTCATAAAATCAACTGTCTGTCTGCGTTTTTTTAAAAAACATCATCTACAGCAGTTTCGTAGCGCGCTACGAAATTGCTGTTTTATTTAAAACAATTTACTTTTTTTAACCCGAGAGCTCATATCATCCAACCATTAGGTGCCAAAAACTCCCTTTGATGCTTCACATGTGTAGCAGGGATTTAAACATCTTCAAAACACTAAGATTTAAGCAAAATTAGCAAAATTGGGAACAAAATCTTTCCAGAAAAGCGAATTTATTTATTAGGTACCCGGCTTAGCTCTGCCTTCAAGTCTTCAGCGGCTTTCTTTAGTTGATTGATTTCTTCCTCAGCTGCTTCTATTTGGCTTTTCATGGCTGCTACATAATCTCCTTGAGATGTAATGGCTGCTTTACTTTTGCTGCTTTTTTGCTGAGGTCGTGTTCCTTTCCCTTTTTCCTCTGTTTTGGGCAGTGCTTCCTGTACCTGCTGGAAATTCCTAGTCATGGGTCTTCTTGGCTTGAAAACAAATTCTTGGGCTGGCTCATCAAACTTAAGCCTTTTTGAGGCCTTTGTTTTCTTAACCTTTACCTGTGGTGATTGTGTCAAATCAATCTCAACCGGTTTAGACTGTTCTAACTCAATAGCCTATAATAGATCATTTAGGCTCGCCTTAGACACAGGGCTCTCTTCGATAACTATGGCTTTGCCTTTCTCTTTATTAATCTGGCTCCTTGTCCTCACCCTTGTGACTGCTTCAGGGTTATTTACTTTGGGTACAGTCATCTTACCCTGAGTCTTCTCCTTTGTTGTTTTCTGAGGCTGTTCTTGAATGACTGACGGCTTCACTGGTTTTGGTGGCTGTGGTTTGGTTTTCTTTTTAGCTCTTGCCTCCCTTTGAAGCTCAGCTATTGTAAACTCTCTGACTAGTTGAGGAGTAAGACCAGTTTTGCTTTGGAAACCAGCCATAAACATAAAAGAATTCCAGTCTCGGCCTATCTTCTGGAGGCTATCTAGAATCAACAACTTAATCAGGCCATGGTGAAATAAAGAGGTTTCACAGTCCTCTTTCCTGAGCTGAACCTTATCACACATTTTACTTAGACTGCGAAATAAATAAAATGGGATGTCTATGGAGACCTTCCCGGTAAAATGCAAGAGCAGTTTGAAATGATAAGGATAAACCTTATTGTATCTTCCCTCACAGGTTAGATACTTCTGAATGCAGGTAAGAAGAAGAGCATAATGTTCTTTGAGATAGAACCTAGGCACTGCTTTTGTATAATCCTCATTTACATATGCTTCTTTCAAGAACTCCTTACAAGGATTTCTATCAAATTTAAAGTTTTTAAACCATTCTTCCTGGCCTCTAGGTATCTCGGTCACAGCAGCTATTGCTTCTGGAGAAACTGATATCTCTAACATGGAAACCTTTGAATTCAAACCAGTAAAATTAAGTGCAAACTCTTTTGTTACCTGTGCATGCCCTCCTTGCAGCTTTTTACAAAATCTCCAGCACCCGGCATCTTTAAACACCTTCTTCACGCCTTCATCTCTCAAGGTTATGTCTAGGCCTTCAGGTTCATTCCTTTGGCATTTACCGGACCTGTGCTCCTTTCTCTCCATCTTCACTTTGAAATTTTCACGGCCAAATTCTAACTTGGAAATTCTCACAGCCAAATTCTTACTCAGAAATCTTCACATCCGAATACTAACAAGTCCGGTTGAGATGATTCACCTCCCTTTTTAACTCAGCCTCGCTTGAAATCAGGCTCGCTTGAACAGCCTCGCTTGAAATTCAAATTTGGAACATGACTGGTTACTCATGCCACCCTCATGACCATAATTAAGGACTATGCACGGTAAGATCTCTTGGGAATGAGATTTCCATGCATATCAGAAATCTATTGGTGGAGGAGCGGCAAGTGAACGTTCAGACATGATTTCAAGAGGTCCTTAGACTTGCATGAATGGACGAACATGCTGACTCACCTATGAACTTGAAATTTCAGAAAAGATTCGTTGCGGAATGCACGAATCCATGATTTCGCAACGCTGTTAGTTATATTTTTTAATGATGCGTTGCGAAATGGCTTAATCATTACACGCTGCGAAACTGCTAGACTATGATTGCGCTGCGAAATGAGCCAATAAGACTGCGCTGCAGAATCACTAAAGGACAAGGTGACGAGGCATAAACAAGACATGACTTATGAAATAATGATGAGTGGAGAAAAGCCAATAGGAGCAGAGTCTAATTTAAGCTTAAAAAAACCTTTAAAACTCCGATTCCTAAGTGAGGCAAATAAAAATGGAAACAGGTTAAACATAAACCTTTGTCATCGGACTAGGGCATGTAACTGTATGCATTAAACCTTTAGTTCTAAGTGATAACAGTGGCTCCACTTGGGATAGTGTGCTCCTGTAGTACATTAAGAACTCGCAGGTCCAGTGCCTTATCCATTTCCTGAAAACACAAGCAGAGTTGACAAGCATTCCATTTAGCTTTGTGGGCCTTCACCTCGGGCTTAAGCTTCCTGTTCATCTTGTCAATTATTTACAACAAGAAAAACTGGTAAAACGGTTATGTACAATGTTTGTGAGACACTTGGTCGAAATTCAATCAATTGTAATGCTTTAGGAACCTGCCATTAACAGGTCCTCCAGCATATGGTGTTCCATCAATCTCCTGCAGAATATAGGTGTTATTCCCATGGAAAGCAGAAATCTGATACGGCCCTTTCCACAAATTTTCAAATTTACCATGTTTACCCTTCTCCTCAATTCTGGCTTCCCATTTCAGGACTTTGTCATTGATCTGAAATGTAACCTCTTTGATCTTTTTGTCAAATGCTCTTTTGACTTTATTTTGGCTTTGTTGATGACCTTCAAACACCTCATTCCTTTTTTCCTGCAAAGCTATGAGCTGATTTATCCTTCGCTGTATAGCATTTGGTTCCTCTTCTAATCCTTGAATCAGCTTCGTTACTGGTACTCCAAGAGATGTTGGAAATGTAGCCTCTGTCCCATACACAAGCTCATATGGTGATGTCCCAATGGATCTTTTTGTGCAAATCCGGTCAGCCCACAAGGGATATTTCAGTTTCAAATGCCAAGCCTTTTTATTTTCTTGCAGTAGCTTTTTAATGATTCTCACAAGACTCTTGTTTGAAGACTCAGCTAAACCATTTCCCTGTGGATAATAAGCAGTGGAATGTCCAAGGGAAATATGATATTGATGACAGAAATTAATCATTCTTTTGGACTTGAAATCTTGAGCATTATCTGTAATGATCTTGATTGGGCAACCAAATCTTGATAATATATTATTTTCTAAGAAAGAAATAATCACTGAATCATTTGCTTGCCTTGTGGGTATTGCCTCTATCCACTTTGTAAAGTAATCGATAGCTGTGAGAATCCAGCGATGCTGTCCTGATTAGGGAGGATGGATTTCCCCTATAAAATCTAATCCCCACTGCTGGAAGGGTGCTTCAACATAAATAGGAACCAAGGGCATTGGCATGAGCTTTCTCTTCCCTTCGAAGACTTGACATTCATGGCATGTGGCTATCTTTTTATAAATATCTCTGAACATGGTTGGCCAAAAATAGCCAGCTCTCAAAACCTTGTTTGCAGTGGCTTTCCAATAGTGATGGCCTCCGCAATCTCCCTTATGAAACTCATCAATTACCTTATCAGCTTCTTCTTCAATGAGGCACTTCAATAATATCCCTCCTGCATCTTTCCAAAACAAATTTTGGTCATGCACAAAATATCTGAGAGATTTTAACTTGGTAAACCGAGCTTTGGATTTTGATAGGTTATCTGGAGCTCTATTATGCTGCAAAACAAATGTTACATCCTTATACCATTCTGAAATCAAGAATTTTTCATTAATCTGGACTATCTCTTCTTCATTTTTAGAAATTTCTGAGATTTCTGTGTTTAAATTAATATCAATATAGTCCAGATTTGACTGAGTCAACAATTTGGCTAGGCCTTGACCTTTTACCAATTTCGTGGGTTTGATCTCAATATCATACTCCAACAGCTTTGCTATCCACTTTCCCCTTTTTCCATTTGGATCAGCTTGTGTCAGAATATATTTTATAACAGTATTTGGCACGTATGCAACAATGTGAGAGTGCAAAACATAAATCCTGAAATCCTTAACTGCTTTCACCAATGCATAAGCTTGTTTCTCTAGGATATTATATTTCAATTCAGCATTAGCCAATGTTTTGCTAAAGAAAGAAATAGGCTGTTCAGTACCTTGATTTCCTTTTTGCAATAAAACTCCAGCAATTGTGTCATCAGAAGCAAATGTGAAGATTAGAAACTCCTTGGTAAAATCCAGGCTGATGAGGACTGGTGCTTGAGTAAGTGCTTTCTTGATCTTTTCAAATGATTCCTTTGCTTCAGCTATCCATTTAAAATCTGCTCCCTTTTTTAACATCTTTGTTATGTTCTTGACTACTTCAGCAAAGTTAGGGATGAATCTTCTAACAAAGTTAACTTTCCCAAGAAAAGATTAAATTTCCTTCCTGCTCCTTGGTAAATCTAACTTTTGAATTGCACTAACTCTATTAGGATCAATCCTAATTCCCTCTTCAGAAATAATATGCCCAAGCAGTTTGCCAGAAGTTAAAGCAAAAATACTTTTGGTTGGGTTTTAGTGAAATACCAAACCTCCTACACTTTAGTAGGACCCTTTCAAGGTGTTTTAAGTGGTCTTCTTCCTTCTTTGAAAAAACTGTGATATCATCAAGATAAACCACCACTGATTTTTCCTTTTCTTCAGCAAAAGCAATATACATTGCCCTCTGGAAAGTTGCTCCTGCATTCATGAGGCCAAAGGGCATTTTTGCGTACATGAATGTTCCCCATGGTGTTGTGAAAGCAGTCTTCTCCTGATCATCTGGGTGGACAAGAATCTGATTGTACCCTGAGAAGCCATCAAGCATAGACATCCTTTGTGAGCCAACAATGTTTTGCAAAATAAAATCCATTTTGGGGAGAGGGTAATTGTCTTTCAATGAAGCTTTGTTTAAATTCCTGAAGTCTGTGCAAATTTTGATCTCCCCATTCTTTTTTCTGACTGGTACCAAGTTAGCAAGCCAATTTGAGAATCTAATTGGTACAATGATTTTGGCATCAAAAAGCTTTTTCACTTCTTTTTCAATCAGAGGCATTAAAAGAGGATTAATCCTTCTTAGCTTCTGCTTAAAAGGCTTCTCATTCAGCTTAATAGGGATGGTATGTTGTATGATTGAAGAATCATATTGTTTTAAATCAGCATAGCTCCATGCAACAACATCAATGAATCTTTTCATCATCTCAACATATTTGATCTTCATATCAGCTGGAAGGAACTTTGAAATCTTCACCATCTTGGGCATGACTGAGTCACCTAAATTACAGTTTTCTACTTCCTCCTCATTAGCTTGTAATCTTGGTGCTTTGAACACATCTTTTTGATCAAACAATTTTTCCAAGGGAATGAGGCCCTTTGGGATTAAATTGTTTTGTAACTGTAAAACTTCAGGACTTTCTTTTGACTCTATCAACATGTTCTGCTGATCTATCTGACTGTGCTGAAACTCTTCCTTTAATTCAATAAAATTTCTAAGATGTTGATCATCTTCAAAAACTTGCCAGTTTATGATATTATCCGGTATGACTGGTCTATGGCGAACCTCCACTTCATAACCATCAGAAGAGTGCTTAGGAATAATAAATAGGCTGGCTGAAACGGCAAGAGAGTCTGAAATAGAGTTTTGGTCTCTAGTTTTGATACTAAAAGAGTAGGTTTGAAAATTTTCTAACAAGTCCAACACTAAATTTCTGTATGCTCTCATTCTTGCATCTTTGGTTTGATATGAACCTTCTATTTGTTTGATTACCAACTCAGAATCTCCACAAACAACAATATTTTTGGCTTTCAACTTTATCAAGGCTTCCAAACCTAAAACTAGAGACTCGTACTCAGCCATATTATTGGTACAGTCAAAGTTTAATTTGTATGAAAGAAACTTACTTTCTTTAGTTGGACTAGTGATCCAAATGCCAGCTCCAGCTCCTTCGTTTCCTGCTGATCCATCAAAGTACAATGTCCAACAGCCCATGATTTCTTCTTCATCTCCTTGTTGTCCTTCTTGACTCTGATTTTCTGCAGGTTTGTCTTCTAATTCTCTCCCAACTGATTCATTGAAAAGAATGGCTGAACCAAGACCAGTATCACATGAGTAAATAGGAAAATTCCGAGGCTTTTCTTTGCTGCTCACCATGTAGGCCATCCTTGTTTCTCGGTACAACCTCCTTTGTTCACCAAACACTGGAATGGTAGCATATGTAAGATCCATCTACATTGTTCCCTTAATCTTTGCTTCCCATGACCTTGAAAGAAGCATTCCAAACTTAGGTGGAATGTCTGCAACAACAACGTCCATAACAGTTGTTTTTGCAGACATCTGTGTAAGTCCCACAACTAGATCTTTTATCAACCCAATGCAATGGACTCTCTTTGAATCAAAAGAAAATAAATCCTTGTATGGTCTAGTAACCTCTAACCCCAATCTTTCCATGATTACCTTAGGCATAAAATTATGTGATGCTCCCGAATCTAACATAGCATTATGTAGAGTCATATCATGAATGGTAATGCTTATGTAGAAAGGAGGAAACTCTTCATTCTGTTCATCCTCAAGTCTTGGACCCAAATAGATAATAGGATTATCTTCTTTTACATTTAGGATATCAGCCACTCCAGGTTGTGAATTTAGCATTTCAACAATTTTGCTTCTGTATTTGTCTACCTTGAGAATTTCATTAAAAGGGACTGGTATTTTAATTTTTGCGATCTCATTCTCAATACTAAAAACAGAAGTAGTCTTGTCAATTTCTTTTGGAGGAGAAGGAATTTGAATGTCCTTTTTGTCAAGAGGAGGATCATCTTTACCTTCAGCAATCTTTGCTTTTTCCTTTTTATCATCAGCTATCCTTGAGGTATTCTTCTTAATCTATACTTTGTTTGTTGTAATAGGAACATCTCTATTCCTAAGATTATATTGCTTTTGCATCTCAAAAATAGCATGCTGATAGCCCTTCACAAAATCTAAAGGTTCTTCTTCTGATTTTATCATGCTGGACTCATCATGTTCCTCTTTGGTCAAGAAAATTCCTGATCCATCTTCATCCAAACAATGAATTGATTCCTCAGGGACTTCAGGTTCATCCTCTTCGTCCACCAAATTATGTTGGAAAGGAGGCCTTACTGGAGGATCGACCTACTGATTTTGGTTATCTCTTGGCCTTTGCTGATTCTGGAATCTTTTGAACTGAGGGTTCCTAAATTGAGGTTCTTGCTGTGCTGGAGGAGCAGAAGCAGTCCCAAGAGCTAATCTATCCATCAATTTCTCCATGGTTTTCACCATGGTTTCAAGCTTGTCTTCTTGAGCTAATGTAGAAGGCTTCTCTTCCTCCTTCAACTTGGACTTTGCCATCTTAGATTTCTTAGCAGCAGTCATGTTCACCTCTACCTTAATTGCATCATTTTGCATGTCAGCAAGAGAAGCAGATTCCCTTTCTCTGAGTAAAAGGGAAAAATCTGAATCAAATGATTCAGCATATCTCAACTGTGCCAAAGCTCCAGGAGGTTTCAAATGAGCTGGAATGGAATTATATATTTTGTTAAACCTCTTAGAGAAATTTTGAATTGTTTCCTCTGGAGCTCTCCTAAGATTGTTATATTTTGTAAGGGCTTGAACAGGGTTGGTTCTATTTCCCCATTTCCTTAGAAAGCTGTCTTCAAACTCAACCCAACTGCGAATGCTTCCTGCTCTAAGGGCTTTAAACCATTTTCTGACTTCCCCAATAAAATTTTGAGAAAACAATCTTAGTTTTACATCTTCATCATCCACTTCCTCCTTGTCAATAAAATCATTGAACCTATCCACATGTTCCTCTGCTGTAATATCTTCATCACCTCCCCATGTTGGAATCCTAGCAGCATATTTTCTAGGAAGATCATGTAAAACAGCAGGGAGGGCCAGAGGAGCATACCTAGGAGGTATAGCCATAATGAACTGGGGAGCAGTGACAACAGGTATAGTATGACCAGTGGAAGTAGGTATTGTCTGAGGACTATTTGGACTAACAGAGGCAGAAGACAAAGTATTAATTCGGAAAGGGCTATTTGGACTTTGCAAACCACTGAAAAAAGAACTCCAATTTGGGAGAGGTAAACCAGTTTTAGATTTAAGCAAAACTTCAAAAGGATCAAGCTCTTTGAGCTGGTTTAAGTCCTCTTCCTCTAATAACAATTCTGAAGTAACAACCTCCCAAAACTCGTCCTTATCTTTTTCTGACACTAAAGATGAAGTATCAATGCCTCTTTTTTGTAAATCTAGAATAATTCCAATAAGCTCTTCTTCGTTTTCAGACCTCAACAATACTTCTTTAATTTTATCATCAACAATTTTATCTTCAGGAATTCTAGAAAATTCAGGAAACAAAGATTTTGAAATGTTTGAAGTACCTGGTATATCAGAAAATCTTTGCCTTCTCCTGGAGATAATGTTGGGATTATCCACAGGACTAGGTGGGTTTGGGCCAGGATTACTCCTTGTGTATCTTCCTTTCGAAACCACCTTTTTAACTTTAAGATTGAATGGAGTCACCAAGGTAGAATGCAGCCTCGAAAACCTTTCTGAGCTCCTGCTACCTTCAGAAGTTCAGCAACATACTTTTTCGGGAATGAGTAATCTTCAGACTCCCGGCAGACGCACCAAAATGTTATCTCAAAATCAAGCCTGATAGGCTGCTAGTCAGGATGACTCTAAGTAACTATTTCAAACCAAGCTTTTGACTAAGGCTTAGCCTCCTTAGTCTGAGAGGGCTCTCTCAAAGGGGTTTATGATTTTCTATTAATGATAA
>APFE031446367.1:1866-42586 GCA_000404065.3 Pinus taeda | reverse complement strand
ATCCATGCAACTGAAAAAAGACATTAAGGGAAGAACAAACACATATTCTGAACATGACAAATCCTTTGTGAATCCTGAGAAGAAAAGTAGATGCTTTGTATTACTGAAAATGGTATTTACATAAGCTAAAACAATACTTTCTGTTATCAAATCTCCAACCCTTGTTACATTGCTGTCTCAACTATATATAATCCTTATTCTAACTAATTCGAGTTTCTTCCTCCAGCATGAGGGGAACTTTAACTCGATCCTTATCTCTAAAGACACCTATTAACTATTTAACTGTCTATTAAATACAAATAAACTGCTGAATGTAACTTTTAAAAAGTCCTAAATAGATTATGACTCTAACTCCATCTTCGTGCCATAGTGGCTACTCCTCGTCCTTTGACACCTGGTTCCCTTTAGATTTGGCTGAGCTGGATATTAAATATGCCATATTGGCCTTTAAGTGTTGAATCCCTATCTGCCCGTGGTATTCGGAGATGTCCCCTGTTTCTCGGCTTCTTTATTGCATGATTTGCTCGAACATGAACAACACCTTTTTTAGTCTTTAATATCCCAAAGAATGGAACGTGGCCACGTTGTAGATATGCTGTAGGCTTTGGTGATGGACAGGTGTCCCTTTTTCAAAAACTCCCGCTCATAAAATCAACTGTCTGTCTGCGTTTTTTTTTAAAACATCATCTACAGCAGTTTCGTAGCGCGCTACGAAACTGTTGTTTAATTTAAAACAATTTACTTTTTTTAACCCGAGAGCTCATATCATCCAACCATCGGTTGCCAAAAACTCCCTTTGATGCTTCACATGTGTAGTAGGGATTTAAACATCTTCAAAACACTAAGATTTAAGCAAAATTAGCAAAATTGGGAACAAAATCTTTCCAGAAAAGTGAATTCATTTATTAGGTACTCGGCTTAGCTCTGCCTTCAAGTCTTCAGCGGCTTTCTTCAGTTGGTTGATTTTTTCCTCAGCTGCTTCTATTTGGCTTTTCATGGCTACCACATAATCTCCTTGAGATGTAATGGCTGCTTTACTTTTGCTGCTTTTTTGCTGAGGTTGTGTTCCTCTCCCTTTTTCCTCTGTTTTGGGCAGTGCTTCCTGTACCTGCTGGAAATTCCTAGTCATGGGTCTTCTTGGCTTGAACACAAATTCCTGGGCTGGCTCATCAAACTTAAGCCTTTTTGAGGCCTTTGTTTTCTTAACCTTTACCTGTGGTGATTGTGTCAAATCAATCTCAATCGGTTTAGACTGTTCTAACTCAATAGCCTGTAATAGATCATTTAGGCTTGCCTTAGACACAAGGCTCTCTTCGATAACTATGGCTTTGCCTTTCTCTTTATTAATTTGGCTCCTTGTCCTCACCCTTGTGACTGCTTCAGGTTTATTTACTTTGGGTACAGTCATCTTACCCCGAGTCTTCTCCTTTGTTGTTTTCTGAAGCTGTTCTTGAATGACTGACGGCTTCACTGGTTTTGGAGGCTGTGGTTTCGTTTTCTTTTTAGCTCTTGCCTCCCTTTGAAGCTCAGCTATTGTAAACTCTCTGACTGGTTGAGGAGTAAGACCAGTTTTTCTTTGGAAACCAGCCATAAAGATAAAAGAATTCCAGTCTCGGCCTATCTTCTGGAGGCTATCTAGAATCAACAACTTAATCAAGCCATGGTGAAATAAAGAGGTTTCACAGTCCTCTTTCCTGAGCTGAACCTTACCACACATTTTACTTAGACTGTGAAATAAATAAAATGGGATGTCTATGGAGACCTTCCCAGTAAAATGCAGGAGCAGTTTGAAATGATAAGGATAAACCTTATTGTATCTTCCCTCACAGGTTAGATACTTCTGAATGCAGGTAAGAAGAAGATCATAATGTTCTTTGAGATAAAACCTAGGCACTACTTTTGTATAATCCTCATTTACATATGCTTCTTTCAAGAACTCCTTACAAGGATTTCTATCAAATTTAAAGTTTTTAAACCATTCTTCCTGGCCTCTAGGTATCTCGGTCACAGCAGCTATTGCTTCTGGAGAAACTGATATCTCTAACATGGCAACCTTTGAATTCAAACTAGTAAAATTAAGTGCAAACTCTTTTGTTACCTGTGCATGCCCTCCTTGCAGCTTTTTACAAAATGTCCAGCACCCGGCATCTTTAAATGCTTTCTTCACGCCTTCATCTCTCAAGGTTATGTCTAGGCCTTCAGGTTCATTCCTTTGGCATTTACCGGACCTGTGCTCCTTTCTCTCCATCTTCACTTTGAAATTTTCATGGCCAAATTCTAACTTGGAAATTCTCACAGCCAAATTCTTACTCAGAAATCTTCACAGCCGAATACTAACAAGTCCGGTCGAGATGATTCACCTCCCTTTTTAACTCAGCCTCGCTTGAAATCAGGCTCGCTTGAACAGCCTCGCTTGAAATTCAAATTTGGAACATGACTGGTTACTCATGCCACCCTCGCGACCATAATTAAGGACTATGCACGGTAAGATCTCTTGGGAATGAGATTTCCGTGCATATCAGAAATCTATTGGTGGAGGAGCGGCAAGTGAACGTTCAGACATGATTTCAAGAGGTCCTTAGACTGGCATGAATGGATGAACATGCTGAATCACCTATGAACTTGACATTTTAGGAAAGATTCGCTGCGGAATGCACGAATCCACGATTTCGCAGCGCTGTTAGTTATATTTTTTAATGATGCGCTACGAAATGGCTTAATCATTACATGTTGCGAAACTGCTAGACTATGATTGCGCTGCGAAATGAGCCAATAAGACTGCGCTGCAGAATCACTAAAGGACAAGGTGACGAGGCATAGACAAGACATGACTTATGAAATAATGATGAGTGGAGAAAAGCCAATAGGAGCAGAGTCTAATTTAATCTTAAAAAAACCTTTAAAACTCTGATTCCTAAGTGAGGCAAATAAAAATGGAAATAGGTTAAACATAAACCTTTGTCATCGGATTAGGGCATGTAACTGTATGCATTAAACCTTTAGTTCTAAGTGATAACACTGTGGATGCATAGTATTAGGTAGCTTTAATTGTTTCCTGAGAGCAGCAATGTCCTCTTCCTTCTTTTTCATCAATGCTTTTATTCCTTTGGCATCCTTGGGATCATGTCCCAGCTCGATGGTGATATCTTCCAAGGACTTTATCCTATTGTCCTTGGCTAAAGAAGATGATTTCTCCAAATCTAGTTGAGCAGAGGTGTTGTTTAATGAGTTTTGCAATTTTTGAGCCAACATTGCTTTATCTGCCAATGTGGAGTAGACCATTTCTCTAGTTTTCTTGTGCAACTCAATCTGGTCCATTGGATGAATGTCTTTGGCAAGAACCTCTAGATGTGTCCTGATGTAGTTGGCTGCTGACTGTGGTTGTTGCACTTTAGGCTTAATGTGGCTCAAGATTATTTTACCTTCTTTAATGTCGTATACAGACATTAACCTTTGCTGGTTGGTGGGGGTCATCTTGAAAAATTGATTATAAAGTTGCAGCCTCACTGGGTCATTCTGGGTTTTTATATCCGTGAATGTTATTTTGATATCAGAACCTTGCTTGCTTTGCAGCTTAGTGGATGAAACCTCCACACTATGTTGCCTTTCTAGGTCCTGCCTGTGAGAGCTAGTGAATGTTTGTATCACCGGGGAAGTTTGTGGGCTGGTTTCCCTCTCACCTCTTAGACTTTCTATTGTTTCTTCAGATAGAGGATTAATTCTTTTCCTTTTTGCCCCTGGTTGCTCTGCTAGTCCACTCATAGGTGTGCCTTCTTCCCTGTCCCTTTTCTTTCCCTTTTCCTCATTAAGAGGAGTCTGCAATGCTGGTATATCTAGTGCTTTGGTTTGGGCATGGGGAATTTTCCCTTGGTCCTATTCTTTTGATGTCGCTGGCTGATATGTCATTGCTTGCTATTCTGTGCCTGCCACTTCCTTGCCCTTTGATGACCCTACACCTGGTGCACTGATTTCCTGTAGGGGTTGCTCTGAAGTTCCAGCAAAGGATGTACCCACTCTGGTTTGCTGGGGTAGCCTGAAAAATACCTATCCAAAAGAATCCAGGTCAAGAGTCTTTTCAAGATTTTTCATAGCTTGTTCCATCACTTCTTGCTGAGTTGCTCTATCAATGTACCTTCTACCCACTCATCTTGATAATTGCTCTATTTCAGGGAGCCTAGAGTGTTTATAGGCCGATAGCCTATATTTTACTCTCCTATCATTTATAAAGCCATTTGGGTCATAAGGTACCCACCAGAAACCTTTCTTCAGTTTAAGTTCTTCCCACAATATCTTATCAGCATTTGCCCAGGCTTCCTTCTTGTTAATGATGAGGGGGCATAACTAGTTTTTTATTCTTAGCCAGGCCTTTTTCTTTGCACTATGAAAGTGAGTTAAATATGCATTGATTATTTTCCTGAAATACTCTAGTGCAAACAATCTCATAGGCACATATTTGGAAAGCTTATAAGGGCACAACTCACAGCCATATATTCTGATCTCGGTGCGATTCTGGTAAAAGTACTAGTCACCTATACTGTAGTTTTTGGAGAGTTGTAAAATCTTTTGCATATCACCAGAGAGTCTAGGAGGAGGAGTTCTCATCAGTAGAGAGGATACCAGTTGTATAAAAAAGTTAATGAATTCATAGTAGGTGTAAGGAGAGTCAGAAACATGGTGGAAGACCGAGGTCCAAAATATCACAGACCTTCTCTCTCCTTTGGAATCCAATTTTCTGATAGTAAACTAAAAACTATATGTTTGATAGTATAAGAACAGATGATATATATAGGATGAGTACTTGAAGACTCCTTCTGTGTCTAGACTCAAGAATTGGTCATGGATCTTGTTGGCAATGAATGTAGCATAGTCATACTTGACAGCAGGGGGCTGTCGTGGAGTAAATATGGACAACAAAACTAATGTGGTCTCATCAACATATTCACTTGTCTTAAATCCCAGGATATAGGATATCATATCAATAATGAATTTTCCAACTTCATTGAACTAGACATCTCCATATGGAGGTGGGCCTCGGTGCTGGAAGTCTGGTTTCATAAAAGTTTGAGTAATCCGGGTTATCTTTGAACTGAGCAGTTTAGGGCCTTTCTTAAGCAAGAATCCCATAGAAAGAGGAGCCAGAGGCTGAGTTGGTTTGAAGTGTAACATCTCATTGATGGACTCAGGAGTTATATAAAAGAGGACAGTTCTAGTGGGAGTCATAACTGCTCTCTGGGTAGGTTCATAATTGGCATAGCATAGGTGGATAATATCAGGGAATACATTGACTGAGGGGAGGTAGTATATGGGTAGGTTGAATTCCCATATCCCATAGAGATCAGAGTTACTTTGGTGACTGTTCCTAATTTCACAAAATGCCTGAAGGTGGTTTTTGTCACCAATTAAGTCTTGGATTTGAAAATCTCTATCAACCAAGGGCAACCACTCCAACTCTTTGTGAGGTGCATTGAGGGGAGCAATGTTCAGGGCCACCGGAGCTTCCATTGTTCAATTCTTTGGGTTTTTAAGCTGGAGGTCAAGTTTTTGTGGGAAAAACGGGCAGAATGGCAGTTCTGGTGTATTTCAGTGGGCTAGCAGACTGTTCTGCTCCTGAATTTGGCTCTCACAGGAATAAATTTCAGTTGAAAAGTGGAATTTACAGGGTTACTAGTAAAGTCGATAAATACCTGGAATATAGAGGCAAACTGAGTAAATGTAGGTTGAATAATGTAGTGCGGAGCATTCTGCTAGACTTTGCTAGTGAGGGTGGCGGACTGGAGCTTCAACTGATGCTTTGGACATAATTTGCATGCAACAGTCTCGCGAAAATAACGAGTAAAATGGGCAAAAATGATAGTTTTTACGAGTTTTTAACAAAAATTTGGCTTTTGGGAGTTTTTGGCGCTTTTCAATTAGATGGCGTCAGCACGACAAGACACCTTGTCGCGTAGTGGGGTACGGAATGCTGACTCGATAGTGATGTGGCAATGACGTCAGCGAGAGGGCGGTAAGTTGTTTCCTCCCGCACCGCTTATCGGCCAAGGTGGTTTTGGTGGGGGGGCCGCAAGCATGGCGGGAGGGCGCCGTGTGTCCCAAGTACAGTGGTAATACTGTCGGCTCGCCGGGCGGTAAATATCAGCAATGGAGGGCCTTGTGATATAATTGTGGGTCATTAGATGCACGGGCCCAGATCCAATGGCTAGCGCAAGTCTAAGTTGGTGAAGGGCTACAGCACGGGGACCTACGTATATAAACAATGATTTTAAACATATCGGGGTGTTTTCCGTTGGTTTTCCGGGGGATTAAACTGTTAATTAACCAGGTGTTAATTAACTTCGAATATTTGTGTGCGGGAAGGGTTTTTATATGGTTCCAGATGAACTTATAATCCCATTAAAACAATGGCATATTGCTATATATAGTAGGGGTGGGAATAATAGAATCTGGGGGTTTTTTATCTTATATACATAATACGGGGTGGGGGGGGGAACTCTATGGGGATTTATATAATACTATTAGCAGTTAATATGGGTTTATGAAGAGGTGCCAAGCTATAAAGTTTGATAACTTAGGCTTAGGAGAAAACAAAAGGTTTTTACAAGAAATGTGGCTTATTTTCCTTAGTAAAAATAGAGTTTTACTCGGGCCTTTTCATGAAATGGATTTATTTAGGAGTATTGAGCAGATCTTAATATCCTTGTGGGGAGGTTAGTAAGTGATTTTGGGAAAAGGGTGAGGGGAAGTTAGAGATGCCTCACTTGATCTATAACCAAACAATTGCCATGGTACTTATAATATCATATAAGTATCTATGAGAAACCAAATTAACCATAAGCAGGCTTCTACAACACCAAAAATGCCTACCCAACCTATTATACCTAACATTTTTTCTTCCTTTTCTTTGGGTTCACTTGGACTAACAGACCCCTTCAATCTTCTTTTATTTTTATTGGAATCCTATATAAATCTACCTTTATAACATCCAAGGGCTCAGCGTTAACAGTTGAGCTCCTTTGCTTCTCTACTTATCTACTCACCTGCCAAAATTGAACAGTTTGGACAGGTATTATTTCTCTATCTCTAAGAAAAGTAAATTCAAACATGAACTGACCAAGATTAAGCTATTTGGCCATTCATCAATGGTGGCATGAATCAGCAGTTGCATACCATCAAATCTTTGCAAAAATAGATCAGTAGTGGCTTTTTGGACTTGCACACTTTCATGGTCCTTTGTTTGGGGTTCATTTCTTTTATTTTCTTGACCATTTCATTATTTTTCCCTTTTATTTTTCTTTTAGGGCATACCCTCTTTACATTCTTTTTGACTTTTTTGATTTCTTGGGAATATGGAAAACCTTAGCAACCAGCCAAAGGTATGAACATATTAGAGCTCTTCAATGTCAATCATGAAAAATGACACCTATTGGTATAGGAACCTAACAATACCTACTCCTACCACATGGATAGAGGTACGCATTTTTTTTTTTATTTTCTAGTTATTATAGGAGATTTATAGAACATTTCTCTCAAATAGCTACACCTCTATACACACTAATAGGGAATCATGATTTTGTTTGGACAGATAAATGTGACCGTGATTTTGAGGATCTGAAAAAGATTGTGTCAACAACCCCAGTGCTCAAAGGCCCAAATTGGGACTTGCTATTTCAAATTTCATTAAATACTTCAGACACAACTATTGGAGCAGTCCTTGGGCAAGAAGAAGACAAAAAACCATATGCAATCTATTATATCACCAAGAATTTGTCTCCTACTAAGCTAAACTATACTATTACTGAAAAATAATTTTTAGCTGTAATACATGTTGTAAATAAATTTAGTCATTATATCCCTGGATATCCTGTTGTTTTATATACAGATCACTCTACCATAAAATATTTATCAAATAAACCTATTACAAATGGTAGAGTAACAAGATGGTTGATTTTATTGCAGGAATTCGACATCACAATAAAAGATCAACCTGGGAAAGAGAATCCTGTAACTGGTTTTCTCTCACGAATGTCGAAGCCAGTGGACGTAGCAGTAGTCGAAGATCAATTTCTAGATGAATATTTATTTTTTGTTACTATCAAAACACCCTGGTATGCTGATGTTGCAAATTATTTAGCAGTAGGCAAATTACCAAAGCATCTGACCCCCAATGAATGAAAATAGATTGTCCAACATAGTACCCGATTTTCTTGGATTGGGGTCTACCTATTTCATACAGGGGCAGATATGTACATCAAAAGATGCATCTGTGAAGATGAAATATTTAACATTTTGAAAGCTTGTCATGACAGACCGTGTGGCGAACATTTCGTAGATCGAAGAAATGGTCACAAGGTTCTACAAATAGGGTATTACTGGCCCACAATCTTTAAAGATGTGAAGAAATTTGTTCAAGTCTGTGACAGTTGCCAAAGAGCAGGACGCCCTGGACATTCCAACGAAATGCCTTTAAACCCACAACTAGTAATCGAACCATTTGAGTGTTGGGCACTCGATTTTGTTGGTCCGATCAACCCATCATCAAATCAGAAAACATATGTTTTGGTAGAAATAGAGTATGTTACCAAATGGGTTGAAGCAGAGGCATTTCCAAGAGCTACAAATAACTCTATGATTCATTTCCTATTCCAAATATTTATGCGATATGGCCTCCCAAGAGACATAATCACAGATGGAGGACCACAGTTTGTAGGTAATAAAATCGCTGCAACATTAAAAAATTATCACATTCAACACAAAATTACCACTTTGTATCACCCACAGGCAAATGGTCAAGTAGAGAGCAAGAATAAAGTGATGAAGGCAATATTAACAAAAACCATTGCGTCACACAAGCGTGATTGGGCTTCAAGATTTCTGGAAGCCTTGTGGGCATACCAAACAACGTCGAGGAACACCACCGGTTATTCACCATATCAGCTAGTATTTGGAAAGGAACCCATCTTTCCAATAGAGTTCGAAATACAAACGTTAAGAATAGCACAGGAGGTCGGTCTAGATTTAAATGAGGCCCAAAATAATATATTACAACAAATTAACAAGCTAGATGAGATTAGGCTCTCGGCTCTTCAACACACTACATTAATCCAATAGCAGAGAGCAAAATGGCATGACGTCTTGATCAAAAGGAAAATCTTCCACGAAGGAGATTGGGCACTCCTATACAATTCCAGGTTTCAGGATTTTCCAGGAAAACTTCAAACTCACTGGCTTGGATCGTATGAAATCCAGAAAGTGCATGACAATGGCAACATTACTTTGACTACTATTGACATATCTGGACATACCTTTAAAGAAAATGGCCATCAAGTGCAACTGTACAATAAGCCGTTTACTCAGGAATCCTTCTACCAACAACTCTGGGAAGATTCTGATATGCAGATTCTTGCTGAGGAAAAGAATTCTTCCTCAGCTTTGGTTCACTAAGTAATTTCATTATTCCTAAATTTTATACATAACTTTTTTTTTTTGCTTGCATAAATTACTTTCTGTACAGTTTTTTACATTTTTTTTTACATTTTGCTATTCCTTTCCAAAGGAATAGCACTTTCGCCATTTTGTTGTTCCTTTTCAAAGGAATACCACTTTTGCTTTCTTGCTATTCCTTTCTGAAGGAACAACATTTTCATCGTTTTTCTATTCCTTTTCGAAGGAACAACACTTTTGCATTTTGCTGTTCCTTTTCGAAGGAACAACATTTTCGTCATTTTGCTATTCCTTTTCAAAGGAGAAACACTTTTGCATTTTGTTATTCCTTTCCGAAGGAACAACATTTTTGCCGTTTTGTTTTTCCTTTCCGAAGGAACAATACTTTTGAATTTTGATGTTCCTTTCCAAAGGAACAACATTTCCACCTTTTTACTGTTCCTTTCCGAAGGAACAAAATTTCCACCTTTTTTCTATTCCTTTTTGAAGGAATAGCACTTTCACGTTTTGTTGTTCCTTTTCGAAGGAACAACACTTTCACATTTTTGTTGTTCCTTTCCGAAGGAACAACACTTTTCATTTTTTGCTATTCCTTTCTAAAGGAACAACACTTTTCATTTTTGTTTTTATTTTTCAAAGGAACAACATTTCTGCATTTTCGTTGTTCCTTTCTGAAGGAACAACACTTTCGTTTTTTGTTGTTCCTTTTCGAAGGAACAATACTTTTCATTTTTGTTGTTCCTTTCTGAAGGAACAACACTTTCATTTTCTATTGTTCCTTTCCAAAGGAACAACACTTTCATTTTTTGTTGTTCCTTTCTGAAGGAATAACACTTTTTGTTTTTTGTTGTTCCTTTCCGAAGGAACAACACTTTTGTTTTCTGCTATTCCTTTCTGAAGGAACAACACTTTTGTTTTTTGTTGTTCCTTTCCGAAGGAACAACACTTCCATTTTTTGTTGTTCCTTTCTAAAGAAACATCACTTTTCATTTTTGTTGTTCCTTTCCGAAGGAACAACATTTTCATATTTTTGTTATTTTACTTCGCGCTTGCTTTATTTGCTGTTTCGATTAAGGAACAGTTGTTGTTCCTCTTAAGGAATAACAATTTCGAGTATGTTTTTTTCTTTTGTTGTCCCTCTAAAGAAACAACAAGCTATTCCATCTAAAGAACAACACTTTTTGAGTGCATTTTTCTTCTTCTTTTGTGTGTATGCGTGTTTCACCATTTAGAGGATTTTTGTGAGTGATGTTCATTTAAGGCACAGTTATACATTTAATGCAAGAAAGAAAAAACCAGAGGATACTGAAATTAGCAAACCAAAGAAAAATCATTATCTTTAAAGAAATTGCTTTGAATTGATAAGAGAAAAGAGAAAATGACACAACTATTTACAACACATTCCTGTCTTTATTTTTACTAACACCAATCTGATTGATTATTTTTATCATGATGGTTCTTTCTAATCCCCATAATTCTATTTGATCATTATTATTCAATAATAATAAGGGCATATTTTCCTCTATTTAGATGTTCAGACTTCTTCCACCATCCATACTCTTAAGCAGTGTTGAGCCACCCTCTGTATATAAATAGGAAAGTGCTATATAAAAGAAAAAGAAGAAAGAAAGAAAGAAAAAAAGATACATATCTATATGATTGCTAACATGATTTGTCAAATGAAGGATAGGGGGTCTCATCAAGAGCGAACCTACCATGATCATAAGGAAGAAAGTGAAGTGGCATTCCCACTATGGCCACCACACCAGGGATATGATCTAAGAGGCACATAAAAAAAATAAAAAGTCCTTGGAACAGGAGGTCTCATCACGAGCCGTCCTGCCCACCTTTCACTCCCTACTGAATGGCATTGTGATTCATCTAGTTACCAAGCTAGCACAATGGCCTCCATTCTGACATCGCACAACACTTTACTAAGCATACACAAAGGATTATGGTCCCAAGGGTGAAATAAGCAACTCTGTCAAGGTTATGGACACCTATGGGCAACAAAGCTCTATTGATGGTAGTGAAGTCATATTTTTCATACACCAATAATCATTATAAACCCTTCTTCTTATATCTTTATAGTGATTTCAAATGAGATTATGTTATATAACCCTTTAGAACCTTTTATACATGAAAATCATCTATAAATCAATCATAATGGTTAAAGTGGATAATGACTGCATAAGAACTTTAACTTATGTTAGTTGTTCTATCCTCTATTTTTCACATCATATCATGGAATTTCCATATTTATTAGCGATTTCCACCATAACCCTCGATTTCAGTAATTTTCTCATTTTTGTAAACATGTCATGGACCTATACGTTGTTTGTTTATTCCATTGTACGATTGCAATTCAGCATGTTGCTCCTTTATTTTATGGTCGAGGATGGCCTATCACATTTCAGGGGGACGCGGGTGATCTCCATAATTCACTAACATACGTGTCAACTCATTATTCGGAGGTATTATGATTCCATCAAAACTGGAGAATAGCAAGTCTAATGGTATTGTATTTCCAAATATGCATGGCTTTCTATTCCAATGCCTTTTCTGTGTGTTGGCTCTGTAAAAATTAACAGTAAGCTAATGTTTGAACAGCTTGTTGTTCCATTGTCTTCTCTATGTTTTTTTAAAAGTGAGCTAAAGTTTGAAAAACTTGTTGTTCCATCATCATCTCTGTGTTTTTTATAGTGTGTTAAGCTTGAACAAAATGGGAGGCAAATCAATTCACAGTGAGCCATAGGTGTTAATGGTCTCTGACGCTGCACACGAAATCTTAGTAAGGGTAGGATGGATAGCCTACCTTAACCATCTACAACAATCTAACGAGATGGTGGTAATTTAATTTCTGCAGAATTTGTAGGAAGATCATTCCATGGTGAGAGGGAGACAAATAATAGTAACATATGAGATAATCACTGAAGTTTCAGGACTGCCAGCCGTTGGACCAGTATGGACCCTAGAAAAGATGAGGCTGCAAGACGCTATAACTATCTTCCAGGACGAAGGGAAGAACCTTACTGTCAAAGGCAAAGGAGTCCTGTTGGCAACCCTAGGAGAGCCTTGGGCAGAATTGGCCAGAATTGTCCAAAGCTACATTACTTGCAATGGCAGAAAAGATGTGGTAAGACCATGCCATCTCAAACTATTAGTTTTATTAAAACAAAAATGTGTTGTGAATTTTCCTGCATACTTAAATTTTTTATGGCATGATGTTTCCTGAAGTATAATAAAATCTCACCATGTAGAATTAGTAGTAATCCATCACGGTTTAATTTGGTTGATAGTCAGTTATAGTCTTGCCCAATAGCAAAGTAGTTGGGAGGAATTGATTTTCTCGATAGATGGGGGACTGGCCTTGCCAGCCCCAAAATGAAAAAAAATTGCTAGCACATCAATTAGACCACCAAAATGAAGACAATCTGTCAGATTGGGAAGAAGCAGAGGAATGCTCAGAAATTCCCAAGGAAACAGTAGCTAGCCTATAGAAATACACAACTCAAAAGACGAGCAACCCCCACAACTTGAAGGAGGGGAAATGAAGAAGAATTAGAATAAAATGAAGAAGAAGAACCGGAAGAGGAAATTGAGCAATTTGGTCAGGAAGAAGGGGAGGAAGTAGAGCAACCCAGTGGAAGTCCGCTACAAAACCCTCTGCAAGAAGATGAATTGGCCCAAATTTTGGCCAATATGGGCAAGTATGTCCAACCTCACAGCCCACTGAACCCCGATACTGAAGAAGGACCATAGGAACACTCTGCTCATGATAAGAGTGCATCTAAGGAGATGTGTGATGACGAGGAAGAAGAAGAACAATTCCAGGAACACTCAGCTCATGATAAGAGCATATCTTGGGAGATGTGTGATGAAGAAGAAGAAGAAGAAAAATCTCAAGAACACTCTACTTCCAGTCAGAGTAAACCCGAAGAAATGCACGATGAAGAAGTAGAAGGAGAAGCTGCCCGGGAGACAGCAGATCAACTCAGTGTTTTTACCCCTAAAAAACCTAGTCAGCGGGATGAGAATAATGAAGAAGTGTTCCAAATAGGAAACATGGAAATTGGCCAAGGCGAGGGTACAATCCCTTAAGTACAAATCCCAGGCCCAAGAAAAGAAACAATTGTTCCTTCTAACAAAACAAATGAAATTAGAAAGTTGTGAAAGGAACAGTAGAGACTGCTTAATGTAATTAAACAACTTCGACAACAAATAAGGGTCCTAAAAATGGGGAAAATCTCAAAAAGAACCCCTAGAGAGAAGCACGCAGCCACCTAGGCAAAACCCCATAAGAAGAAGACTAAGAGGACTCAATTCAAACCTATTATCCAGGACCGCAAGGAATAGCATGTGGCTGTTACAAATGCCGAAGCACAAATAGAAAACACACTAGTCTGTGACAAGGAAGTTCAGACAGAGGCATTGTCCTCTAGCAACACAACCAACTAGATAGTTCGTGAGAAGGAAACCCAAAATATAAAAACAAGATGTCACAATAAGGAGATCTAGGTAGATCTCCAGCCCAAAAATGTCATGATGGATAATGACCCAAGGATAGTAAAACTGCAAAAAGATTTGGCACAAGCCCAACAAACGATAGAAAATCTCACAGAGGAAACTGTTCCTTAAGAGAAATATCAAAATTTACAACAGCAGGGCAAGAACATCAATGCATTGGAGAGCAAGGCCTTTGATGGATGGTGAAGGGCAGAGGAAAAAATTAAAAAGGTAACCAATAGACTAGACACAGTTATGAATCAAATGGATACCTTATGTTCTCTCTATACTGACGTTCTAGCATGTAGGGAACTTGCCAAAAACTATGCTTTATTTTTGATGGAAAGGTATTTACAATTGAAAATCAAGTTTGTCAAGGCAGGAGTGCCTATAGAGATAAAAACCATTGATGATTTCATAAACTGTTGTAAGCATTACGAGATGAAAGTCAAACAATTGTTATGTGAGTTTTATTTGCACAATCTTGTGTTGGATGGAGAAATGGAAAAGAACCCTAGCCCTTTTGTGGGTAATATCCAACTTCAGGAATTTATCTCTTTTGCTGTCAACCAGATAAAGTGGCTTAAAGCCTACAATACCTTCCAAAGACAGGAGAATGGGTTAGATCTATGGGTAAGGGGTGAACCTAGAAACCCATTGCAACTATGGAATAAACATAGAAGCTTAATGAGAATGAAGGGTGTGATCCAGACATTGGGACCTATTCACACAACAGTCATCCAGCAAGGAGTAAAATACTTCATAACCAACAAAGACCTTGCAATAGTAGCAGCCAAATTCCGATACCAAACTTCCAATCGGAATATCCAAAATAGAGAACCATTCAATTATGAGAATTTTAAGCTAGTTGTTGATCACTTGGTTACCTATGGTGACTTCATCTTTAGAGAAGGTCCATCTTGGTTAGGCTGTAGGTTTTGAAGTCCAATCATCTGGTACCCTGCACCAGGGTATAGAGCCTTATATGAATTGCCTGAAGGTTAGACAGGTCATATTTTTGAAGTCTTATCTAGAAATCATGGCTTTAGACCATTGACTGAAAATCCTTCTCCAGCCTATTCCCTAACTGCCTTGCATGTAAATTACAATGTTTTCATGAGGGTATGAAAAAGGGTAAGCAAGGGGGTGTGTTGAGCACCAGAAAAGGTATGTAATTGCCACTTATTTCTCTATCTCTTCCCTTAATTCATAACTTCTTTACATTCTAAGATGGTCATATGATAAAGGATTATGATAGAGTTAAGGGAACTTGTGATTGATGTAAAATGATTAATTATTGTCTTTTTCTATGTAGAAAATGAAGGAAATGAAAAATCGCCATTCCGAAGGAAAAGACAAGGCAAAAACAACTTCTATCCCTTTGATAGGGAACCGCATCCAGACAAGGAAATCGATATCAGAATGCATGGTCCAGGAAAAGGAAGAAGAAACATAGTATCAACGCAAGAGGATGAAAAGATAACTAAAGTTTAAAGATATGGCAAATCCCTACCTCAAAGTTATCTGTATTTTTGGTATTTTCGCCTAGCAATTATAGAAAGGGACAACGCTACTAGCCTAGGGGGCAGATTATTGTTGATTTATAGAATTTGTTGTTACAATCTAAACTTTGATCATCAACTCTCTTTAAAGCGCGATCACTGTAACTTTGTTTTCATGATTAATACATAAACTTTTTTGTTGTTTCGTTATCTGATTCTAGAGTAACTGCAACAGTACATCCCTAGTGGCTAAGGGCCTGGCCCTAGTGGATCACTTTCTTTATGTATCATTACTTTCCGATTATAGTTGTGTGTGGTTTGATTTCCTTTAATTTATTTATTCAGTAATCTTCTGTTCCTAAACATTTTGTTGACTTGCTCTGTTATGTTGAATTAGTAATTGAATAGTAAGATTATTAATTGCAACTGAAAATGTTATGCCGAAATAATATTGCATTTTCTGATTCAGAAATTTTTGTTCATTTACAGATTGACATTGTTGTTCATTTACAGATTGAAATTACAGTTCATTTGTAGATGGACATTGCTACTCATTTAGCTATGGTTCACCTATAATTGTGATTTCCTTTCATTCAATTACTGTTCCATTACAACTGCAATTGTTGTTCCTTTATAACCATGGTTAATGCTTATTATGCTATAGCAAGATTACTGATTCAATCATTCTAGATTCGTTGTGTGTTTACATTTGATTAAGTTTTATGTTCAATATTTCGTAGAATTACTTAGTGTTGGAAATAGTACTGAGAGGGGGGTGAATCAGTATTATCAAATTCTTTTCAATATGTCTTCCTGATTTATACTTAATTTAATCTTCAGATATTGATCATTAACTTGTATGTCAGTACCATATAATAATGAGCATGAAACAAGAAAAATAGATAGTCGCACCAAAGAACACCAGATATAAGGTGAAAACCCAATGTGGGTGAAAACCACCTGCTGCAATATGTCTCTATCTTCTTTCAATTAGAAACATCTTTTACAATGATTTTGTACTGGTGCAGTCCTTTACCAGTACGTAGGCTGCAACCTGCAGAGAGCTACAACTCTCTCTCTCGTTTTCCAGTCTCTCTTGGAAGGGAGCTACAACCCCCTTAGCTCTTTTACTTCTTTGAGGACCACGTTTCATTAATTTTCAGACTAGATCCATGGACATCAAATAGTCATCAAGTACATGGAAATCACCCAATCTCCTTATACAAACAACCAGTGAATCACCCAACACTTTAGAATGCTATAAACAAATAAGTAATACCAGAAATCTAAACCCAGAATTCTGCTGCAATAGATAAAAGATAGTTAAAAAAAGTTTCAAGATAAGACCGCTACTTCACTAAGAGGGGCCTGCGAATATCCGCAGCTCTTCTGAGTCTAAACTATGCAGATCCACACTGGTGGTTCTTCTGCTCTGCGTACTTCTTCTCAGGTACGCACTCTCACTGTCTAACAGACAATATATCTCCACACTATGCCTTTTCTCGCACTGCGTACCTCGTACTTCTCCTTTTTCAGCACTGCGTGAGGCCCGCACTTCACTTTCTCCTGTGCTGCGTACCTCGCACTGAGCCTTTTCCCGGACTACGTACTCCCGCACTGCACCTTTGGATCACCTGCGGACTTCTGATTAGGGCCAAATTAACAGTCCTCCAATGTGCCACAGTCAGTCAGATCCACAGATCTGTGCATGTGCCCGAGAGATCACGACTTATCAATAGATTCGCCTTAAGTTTTCTCCTTGATTTAGATCTAGCTTTAAAAACCAATCACCCAAAATTTCAGATCTTAAGATATTCAAATTTCATAAGTGTATGGCCAAGAGATCTCCTTTCCTTTTTATAGGCAAGCCTTTCACAAGACCATGGTCCAAAACCATAATAACACAATACCATGAACCCAAAACTTGGGATAAATACTTTTGGATGAAATACCACGGACCAAAACCATTTGATCAAAAACTGTCAGACTAATACCATGAACCATTCATGAAGATTCCCACGTGCACGCGCTTTTATGCACTGGAGAGAGTGAAACTAGGGTCCGCACCTTCTGAACGTATCACCTACGAGCATATACGCACTCTTTAGTCGGCGTACTTGCGAGTCCGCAGCTCCTTCTAGGATTACCTGCGGGTACCTTAATTTCCATGATTTTTGAGTGCCTGAACTAAGATCTGTCACAAGAGTGAGTTGCCATCAAGTACAACACTTGTACCATAGAGCCAAACTAGAATCATAATGCCAACAATCTCCCCCTTTGGACTTGATGGCAACCTCAAGATCCTCAATGTCATTCTCCCCCTTTGACATCAAGGGCAAAGGGTTATGCTCCCCCTGAGAACATGCTTGAGTCTTTGTTCTACTGATAATGTCCCCCCCCCCCTGACCAGATCCATAATCCACCATAATCCACCATGACCATGAAAGAGATAGAGACATATTGCATCCATGTTTAGATCAACATCCATGTTCTCCTTATGTGCTACCATAATGCCAACAATGCATTATATGTGCTCCCCCTGAACCTGTACCATCAATCTACAACCAATCCATAAAACAGAAAATGTACACGTATACCACATATAAAACTTACGTACAACTAACATATGAGATTTAACAACAAGATGATGCATCAACTACCCCCAGTTTTTTCCTAAGTTATTCAAAGGTCTCCCTGCGCAATGGTTTGGTGCGAATATCAACAACTTGTTCCTTAGAAGGAACATACTCCAATTTGACCTTTTGCTCAAGCACTTGTTCCCTGAGAAAGTGATACTTGATCGGTATGTGCTTGGTCTTTGAATGCATGACTGGGTTCTTTGAAATGCTAATTTCACTCGTATTATCGCATAAGATGGAGATAGGTGGTGTACAATGATTTGAAAATCCTACAAGGTCTGCATCATCCAAAGGAGTTGAGTGCAACAAGATGCAGCAGCCACATATTCCGCTTCAGCTGTAGATAATGCAATCGAACTCTGTTTCTTGCTAAACCAAGATACTAATCTGGAACCCATAAGGAATGCACCACCACTTGTGCTCTTCCTGTCATCCACACTTCTGGCCCAATCTGCATCTTTATAAGCATGAAGTGTGAGATCTATATCTCTAGGATACCATAAGCCATAGTTTTGAGTTCCTTGAAGGTACTTAAAGATTCTCTTCATTGCCTGAAGATGAGTTTCCTTTGGATTTGCCTGAAATCTTCCAACTATTCCCACTGCATGCATGATGTCTGGTCAAGTACCTGTCAAATAAAGTAGACTTCCAATCATGGACCTGTAGGTTGGTTGATGCACTACTGTTGATTCATCATTTGCATTGAGGCTACATCCTGTGACCATGGGGGTACATACTAGTTTTGCATCTTCCATGCCATATTTATTCAAAATCCGCTTGAGATATTTGGTTTGAGACAAGAAGATCCCTCCTTCATTTTGTTGGATTTGCAATCCAAGAAAATATGTCAGTTCTCCTAGTAAAGACATTTCAAATTATTTCTGCATCACCAAGGCAAATCTTTGGCTCATAGTTTATTCATTGCTTCCAAAGATAATATCATCTACATACACAACAAGTATTAGCAATTTGTCATTTTCAATTTTTATATAAAGATTACTATCTTCTGATGCTTTTGAAAAACCTTTTTGATGAAGATATATGTCCAAACGATAGTACCAAGCCCTTGGAGCCTGTTTAAGACCATAAAGAGCCTTTTTTAGTCTGCATACAAGATCTGGATCATTCCCAAGGATGAAACCATCTGGTTGCTCAATATACACTTCTTCTTCTAAGTCCCCATTCAGAAAGGTCGATTTCACGTCCATTTGAAAAACTTTGAACTTTTGAAAGCTTGAGAGAGCAAGGAACATTTGAATGGCCTCAAGTCTATCAACAAGAGCAAAAGTTTCTTCAAAGTCTATTCCTTCTTGTTGGGCATACCCTTTACAAACAAGTCTGGCCTTGTTTCTGATAACTTCCCCATTTTCATTCAACTTGTTCTTGAAGATCCATTTTGTCCCTATGACATTCTTATCTTTTGGTCTAGGAAACAACTCCCAAGTGTTGTTCTTTTCAATCTGCTCGAGTTCTTCATCCATTGCCTTGACCCAACATTCATCTTTGCATGCCTCTTTTACATTTTGTGGCTCAGTGGAGGAGAGAAATGCCAAATAGCTTGAGGCTTCTGCAATTGTTCTTCTAGTTTGTACACCTGCTTCTTTCTGCCCCAAAATCTGAGATTCTGGATGATTCTTCTGAACGTACCTAGATGGAGTCTTATCTTCTATCCTTATCTATTCCTCAGGTTCCCCTTGAGGTTCTTCTTCATCATTTGTCTGATTTGGAAAGTAGTTATCATCCTCTTCGATATCTTCATGATTTACTTGCCTAGGGATGTATCCTTTTTCATCAACCACTACATCAATGTTGTCAACAATTCTTCCAATTATTTTATTATAACACTTATATGCTTTGTTGTAGGGGGAATATCCAAGGAGAATGCCTTCATCTGCTCTAGGTTCATGTTTGCCAAGTTGTTCATCAGTATTCTTAATATAGCATTTTCTCCCAAATATTTTGAAATGCTTTACCGAAGGAGTCTCACCATACCAGAGCTCATGCGGAGTTTGAGTGTTGTTCACTTAGACATTTTTTTTGTTGAGAATAACAACTGCAACATATGCAGCTTCACCCCAGAAGGTTGCAGGAGTTCCAGACTCATCAAGCATAGCACGAGCCATTTGTTGGACTGTTTTGTTCATCCTTTCCACCACTCCATTTTGCTGAGGAGTCCTAGTTGTAGAGAATTCCCTTCTTATTCCATGTTCTTCACAGAAATCGAAAAATTCATTTGAGGTAAACTCCCCACCTCTGTCAGACCTGAGGCACTTAATTTTGTAATCTAATTCATTTTCAACCAAGGCTTTGAAGGATTGGAATTTTTCGAATGCTTCGTCCTTGTGCTTCATAAGTCCTAACCAAACCATCCTGGAGAAGTCGTCAATGAATAATAGAACGTATTCTTCTCCTCGAGGTGACCTTGTCCTAAATGGACCACATACATCTGTATGGACTAGCTCAAGAGGCCTGCTGGAAGATCCTTCCTTCTCAGGGAAGTTAGTTCTGGTTTGCTTCCCAAACTGACATGATTTGCATATGGTGTTGTCTGGAATTTTGATGTCTGGAAGACCACAAACTACCTGGTATTTGCATGCTTTCCTTATTTGTGAAAAGCTTAGATGTCCCAACCTCCGATGCCATAACCAGTGCTCATCATTTTTGCTCAAATAACATTCTTGTTCTCCTTCTTCAAATATGTATAGATTATTTGGAGTTCTTCTGCCTTTGAGTATTGTTCTTCATGTATCAAGATCACGAACACTACACCCATCTGATCGAAATATTACCTCGGTTCCATTATCGCACATCTAACTGACACTCAATAGATAATGCTTCAAGCCATCAACATACAAAACATTTCCAGCTTTGACCTTTTCTTTCAACTGAGCAATGCCTTTTCCTTTAATGGCTGCAAGGGTATCATTTCCAAAAGAAACTTTCTTTCCCTTTTCTAAAGCAGTATATGATTCAAGTTTTTCTTTATCACCTATCATATGCTTCGAACATCCATTGTCTATGTATCATTGGTTTTCCTGTCCTTCTGCATATAAAGCTATCCCACATCTTTCTGGTTGTGATTCCTTCATTCTCCATGTTTTTGCACTTGAGGTTTGTTCCTTCTGAGTTGTCTTCCAAAACCTGCTCCTGCATACAGAATCTTCATGCCCAAAATTATTACAAATAGAACATTCAATTTCACTTTCAAGGGCAGAAAAGTTGTTATAGGTCCTCTTCATGATTGCAGGCATACTTCTTTGTTTTTGAGCCTCTCTAGTCATGATTGTCTTATAGGAAACACATTGAGCTGCTTTATGACCAAAGTTATGGCAAGAGAAACATTGGCCAGTGAAGAAATTCCTGCGACTATCATCCAACCGATTGTAGTTTCTACTGACATCCATTCTTAAAGAAAATTGGGAAGATTTTACCTGTTGCTGGTTGTAGCTTCTATTTGTCCTTAAGGTAGCATGCCCCTGATTTTCTTGATAGTCTTTGTTCGTCCTTGAGGAAGATTGTCCCTGATTTACCTGATGATTTCTATTAGGCCTTTACTCACTCCTTGCTACATCAAGATAACTTTTAGAGGTGAAAGCTTGAGATGCTTCTCCATTATACCCCAGACCTATCTTGATTAGAGGGGAACGCTGCACACTAATAATCTCATCCAGAGTTTCAGATCCTTTAACAAATTTAAGATTAAGGGCCTTTGTTTTCTCAATTTCTTTTCTAAGGGCAACAATTTCACATTTTAACTTCTCAAGAGATTTTTTCTTTTTCATCCAGTTGAATTTGCAAAGTATCAATGATCATATTCTTTTATTCTAAACATGTTTTGAGTCTAGTAATATCTTCATAAAAACCATCCACATATATAGCATCCATGTAATCATCATCTTCAAAGTCCATTAAAAGTTTACAGTGATTACCTCATTCATCTTCATCGCTATTTGATAGTCCATCACTATCTTCATGAGTGTAATAGATTTTCTTGTTTGCATTCCGTTTCTTGTTCCATCTAACAGGTTCCTTCCCCTTATCCTTGTGAGGACATTTGGCAGCACAGTGACCTACTCTTCCACAAGCAAAGCATTTGAAAGGTAACTTACCTCGGAATCGTCCAGCACCCCGTTGAAGATTTTTGACAAAATTTGATTCTTCTTCTTCATCTGATATGTGTCCTAACTCATAGTAGTCTCCTTTGCCAGAAGCCTTGAAGGCAACTTCTCTCCTGTCTAATGGTCCTCCTTTCCTCATTTCATAAGCAGTTAGAATTCCATGCAGTTGTGACATTTTAAGGTTTTGAAGATTCTCCTTTTCTTCTATTGCAGAAACTTTAGATTCAAACCTAGGGGACAAAGATATTAGAATTTTTTCAACCACAACAGCCTCTTTTACTTCTTCGCCCAAATTTTTCATACAATTAACAATCTCATCTACACGAAGAAAATAGTTAGCCACACTTTCATCATTGTACATCCTGATATTTTCATACTAAATTTTGAGGATTTGAAGTTTTTCTCGTTTTACCTGATCATCTCCTTCATAGCTTAGAACAATCTTGTCCCATATTTCCTTTGTGGATTTATACTGCATAACTTTGACAAATTCTGATTGCGATAGACATCCCAATAGAGTATTGACCACCTTTGCATTTGTTTCATATTTCTTCTTCTCAGCCGGATCTGTAGGAGTTGTTGATGGAAAAGTATACCCTGTATCTATGATATCCCAGACTTCAGTACCAAAAGATTGAAGATAGGCAGTAACTCTTACCTTCCAATATACGAAGTTTGTTTCATCAAAAACTGGTGGCCTAATGATGCTTCCCTCTCGTCGTTGCTCATGATGAAGGATCTTCCTTCAAGCGATCAAGCTTCTTCAGAAGGACCTGCTCTGATACCAATTGTTGGAAATAATACTGAGAGGGGGGGGGGTGAATCAGTATTATCAAATTCTTTTCAATATGTCTTCCTGATTTATACTTAATGTAATCTTCAGATATTGATCATTAACTTGTATGTCAGTACCATATAATAATGAGCATGAAACAAGAAAAACAGATAATCACACCAAAGAACACCAGATATAAGGTGGAAACCCAATGTGGGTGAAAACCACCTGCTGCAATATGTCTCTATCTTCTTTCAATTAGAAACTTCTTTTACAATGATTTTGTACTGGTGCAGTCATTTACGAGTACACAGGCTACAACCTGCAGAGAGCTACAACTCTCTCTCTCGTTTTCCAGTCTCTCTTGGAAGGGAGCTACAACCCCCTTAGCTCTTTTACTTCTTTGAGGACCACGTTTCATTAATTTTCAGACTAGATCCATGGACATCAAATAGTCATCAAGTACATGCAAATCACCCAATATCCTTATACAAACAACTAGTGAATCACCCAACACTTCAGAATGTTGTAAACAAAAAAGTAATACCAGAAATCTAAACCCAGAATTCTTCTGCAATAGATAAAAGATAGTCAACAAAAGTTTCAAGATAAGACCGCTACTTCACCAAGAGGGGCCTGCAAATATCCACAGCTCTTCTGAATCTAAACTGCACAAATCCACACTGGTGGTTCTTCTGCTCAGCGTACTTCTTCTCAGGTCCGCACTCTCACTGTCTAACAGACAACGTATCTCCGCACTGTGCCTTTTTTTGCAATGTGTACCTCGCACTTCTCCTTTTTCAGCACTGCGTGTGGCCCGCACTTCACTTTCTCCTGTGCTACGTACCTTGCACTGAGCTTTTTCCCAGACTCCATTCCCCCGCACTGCACCTTTGGATTGCTTGCGGAATTCTGATTAGGGCCAAATTAATAGTCCTCCAATGTGCCACAGTCAGTCAAATCCATAGATCTGTGCATGCGCCCGAGATATCACGACTTATCAATAGATTCGCCTTAAGTTTTCTCCTTGATTTAGATCTAGCTTTAAAAACCAATCACCCAAAATTTCAGATCTTAAGATATTCAAATTTCATAAGTGTATGGCCAAGAGATCTCCTTTCCTTTTTATAGGCAAGCCTTTCACAAGACCATGGTCCAAAACCATAATAACACAATACCATGAACCCAAAACATGGGACCAATACTTTTGGATGCAATACCATGGACCAAAATCATTTTATCAAAAAATGTCGGACTAATACCATGAACCATTCATGAAGATTCCCACGTGCACACACTTTTATGCATTGGAGAGAGTGAAACTGGGGTCCGCACCTTCTGAACGTATCACCTGCGAGCATGTACACACTCTTTGATCAGCATACCTGTGGGTCCGCAACTTCTTCTAGGATTACCTGCGGGTACCTTAATTTCCATGATTTTTGAGTGGCTGAATTGAGATCTGTCACAAGAGTGAGTTTCCATCAAGTACAACACCTGTACCATAGAGCCAAACCAGAATCATAATGCCAACACTTAGGTTTGTTGTTCCTTTCTTATTTTCTATTCAATCTATTTATTAGTTAAATATTGTTGTTCCATTTCTTTCGGTTAATATTGCTGCTTAATTCATTATGGTAGATTAAGCTTTGTTGTCTGATCTTTTCAATAGATTAGTTGTTATTCCTTTTCTGTTGATTGAATTGTTATTTCCAACATTTTCTTTGGTGTGAACAGAAATATCCACAACTATGGCGAACATTGACTACTATTGTCTAGTTCCCAGATTGTTGATCTTATCTTTGGTTGATTCTCATTTGCATCAATTTACAAAGGAAAGAGTTATCATTATTGCATCCTTGACTGGTCATTGTTGTAGTTTCTTGATTTATTTCCAAAGAATTTAATTTTCTTTCCATTACATTCAGAGTTGTTTCCAGCATTTGTTTACTTTTGTAAAACACTATACTGCTAGCATTACTCTCGAACAAGTGACCGCCTCCGACTGAGTACACTTTTGAGATAAAAAATCACACCCGGATTGATAATTAATGTAGGGTAAATAGAGGTTAAAGAGACCCTTTTTACTACTCAACAAGAATCCAAATGGATGTTTCCCCACATTCATGGATGGCATCCCTGGTAAGCCCATTGGCACTGACTAGTGCACCTCACCCAAGGGATTTCAAACAGGGCACCTTCCAACACAGAACTAGCCAAACACCCAGTAACATTAATGACATTTGGTTACGCTAACCACTTGGGCTCAATAAATCATAATCAACTTCTCTATTTTCCATATTAACATATTGATCCTATTTAACATTTTGTTAGAGTAACCATAACAATCCAAGCTTGTTCCTATTTTTATTTTGTTTTTTAATTCCTTCTTTCATGTGGTGAAAACTTTATATGATTGTATAGATGTTTATTTTTGTCAAAGTATAAATTGAAAAGTAGATTCTCTCTTACTTTCTACCTCTTCTGTTATGTATCGATGGAGTTCAGTTTCATTAGTTTTGACCAAAGAATTGTGTCAGGCATGTATACAAGGATTCTTGTATCACTATTTATAAACTGAACATTGTCCTTAAACAAGCAAAGTAGATCCTTAATGCTACATGTTTGTATCTCAAGGAACTTCCAATCCTAATAAATGAGGTGAAATTTAAGTGTTTCCAAAATCCAAATCTCAGGTTTTGTGAATTCAATCATATATGGTCTTGGAAAAGTGAAGTGAAATTTAATTATTTCCAAATCTTATGTTCTCTAAATTCACACATATTTGGTGCTGGAAACTTTTGAGCAAACAGGAAGAATTTCTTTTAGCTGCATTCAAATTTTCCAAAAATAATACTAAATTTCTCCCTAACTAAAATTCTCCCTAAAATGGCTTTGGGATTGAAAATTTTGTAAATATGTTTAGGGAAACAACCCAAAATACTTTTTCTAGATTAGAGTTCTATAACACTACGTACTAAAATAGTCTTCTATTTTCTACTACAAATGTATGATAGAGTCTTCCTAGAAACTGATCAAAAAATTAGGTAGATGCGTTGGATGGACTAAATAATTTTTAATGAATAATCACTTAACATAAATGATATATTAGGTTGCATAAATATATAACTTAGATATTGAAATGAAGAAGAAATATCAACGAGATTGACATATTCTTGATTGAGTTGAATGAGGCCAGGAATAACTTTGACTAGAGGGTGTTGAAAATGACATAAGTTTGTTCTGGTTGGATAGATTTAGAACTAAAAATGAGTTGTTTTCTTGCTTGCATAACTTGGGAAGATTTTTGTATCTCAAGTCTTAACCTTATTGAATAATATGATTTATTCCTTGCAATGTTGAGAAATGTTGTGATACCACTTGCTAGTAACCTAAACACTTTAGATGAAAATTTAGTTTTGAATTTTACTTGCAAAATATATAAGTGAAAATATAGATTAATTGTCCCTTATGTAGAATTTCCTTGAAATTTTCTACTAGTTGAATGAATAAATCTGAAACTAATTGTTGCATGAAGACAAAAAAATATCTCTACCAATTTGAAGTGAAATAGAATAGAAATAAAACACAGTCACACTATAGCAAAAAAATTAAAAATTTCTAGGGAACCCAACTGGGAAAACCCTCTGATAGTTGTAGAAATTTAAACTAATATCCATATTAGACTTTAAGACACCTTCTTCAAGACTAGGCTCAACGATGCTTATTGCTTTCCATATTCATTTTCATAAGCATTAGGGTTGTTTTCCATCAAATCAGAGTAGCTAGAAAGTGTCTCTTTGATTTCAGAAAGCAGATCAGGATCAACTTCATCCAAAAATCCCCTAGAAGGCTCATTAGTAGCAAGAAGAAAGGTATTGTTTTATTTTATTTCATCACATGCATCCATGATAATCACTGATTTGTCTTCATTTCTTTCACAGTCATTTTCAACATTAGATGCAAAAGGTAATTTAGTATGATATAATCCTTAGGTAACCAACCTCAGACATATTGTTGGTTAATTTATGTTGTTTGAAGTTTATTGAGTATGAGTTTTATCATGAAACTACTAGAACCATACTAGAATGGGTGAGTTGATTATCTTGATAACTATGTTATGGTTTGATTTATTCCTTGAAAGGAACTTATAGTTGACGGTCAAAATTTCACGTTCCTTTCATTTTTTTATCTTCACATATAACAAATATCTTTATGTTATAGCCTCTAGGTAGATATATACAGTAACTGCCACTCAAAAGTTGGATGCCATCATTTTGGAGCTTGAGCTTACTCAACTTACCTTTTTTTGAGTTGAAAATGTCATTAGATCTCATTATATTGTCTATTGTAGAGCATGAATCCAACTTAACTTTCTTTCAGTTAAAAATGTAACTAGATCTTGCTTATCATCTTTTGTAGAGAATGAATCCAATTTCTCATAGTCCATTTGCTTGAGGTATAACAAAGCTACTTTAATTAATTAAACTTACTTTTCATATTCTATTTGTTGATTGTGATTCTGTAGGCCACATCTGCATTGGAAAAGGGGCATATTTAATGAAGTGTGGAAGGAGAGGGAAGATTCAGTTATGTCCTTTCAAACTTTGTAAGGTATGTAATAAAATTTAAAAAAAAAATCTCCATAAAATGTTGTGCTTTATCTTTTTCTTTTGATAATGGATTATTTATGTGATCTCCCCTCTCTTACACACAACCAAAGTCCAGACATACATGGTTTTTTTGGATATCTGGACAATGGACATATTTACGCTAAGCATTTATCTAGAAATTTACACTGTAGAAGATCAAGCATTTACAATTGAATATTTCCTTGCCACTAAATTAGAGTTGAAGAGTCGGACTCCTACTTTTCAAGCATATACCTTACTTTTAAATCAATTTATTGTTGACTCTATATAGACCTTCCATGGGAGGGTAAAGAGTGATCACTACCATTTCTTAATCTTTATGCAAACCAAGTAAAAATTCCAAATTTGTATAAATTAGTGGCTCCTTGGAGAATCCCAAGAGTGGTGCTATTGTAGTAACATGAAATTCATTTATTTTGAGTTATTCATTAGTGCATTGATAGTATATTGTTTATTCCATTCAATACCTCAACAGTGTATGATCAAATTACAGTTAAGCCTGTCATAATATTTTGACTTACCATATTTTAGAGGGAAACTAGAGTGCGTGTCAAGCTTGTACATCATAATTGTATCATGCAAAGTTTACCTGGGTCAAGTTTTGTGGATCTAAGAAGCAAGATACATGTTGGAATTCAAGAGGCAACAATACTGCAAAGTGGGAAAGAGGTTTCACAGTTAACCTGGATTTCACATTATGGTTGGAGTTGGTTTTTTGGCAAGATGCTAGATACCCCAACTTCCCTTTTATGACTAAGTGCAAGATTGAATCCTTCGACATATTCCTCACCCAATTTTCATTAAGTGATGTGTTTTCTCAGAATTGTTGCACACCTCTAAACTTTACTAGGGTTGTTCTTGAGTCTTCGGAGGCAGTTAGCTTTACAAAGCACACATGTACAAGAGGAGGAGAAATAATATGCCTAGCTAATTTGAAATTATCTAACTGTGAATAGGGTGTTCCCATTCATAAACCTAACTATTTACTCTACTTATTTATAGTAAACAACTTTGGGACTTTCCATGAATCATGAGGCAATTCCAACCCCATAACTATAAATTTCTTATTTAAATCTATACCCAATAGATTAGAATCTGCACAGGTAGAACTCCATTCTTGTTTCAAAAGAACCTGCAATCGACTTGCACCATGCTATTTAATATTTTTTGTATTTCTTCACATCCTTGGTCTGTGACATAAAGATGCAACAGGCTACCTAGCATTTTCTATACTAACACTCCTAAAAGATAATAAAGTATGCCCAAATATATCATTCAAATGATCTATGTAGCTCACCTTTTGGTTTTTCAATTATCAAAGTTGTTACCTATATTGATGAGAACTTATACAACCGATACCACAGTAACAATATATGTTATATTTTTATCTGTGTTTCTCTGAAGGTGTTTCTCCTTCAATAGAGCAACAATACACTGTAGTTTCCATTTAAGGGAGAAGTGTACCCAGTAGCAACCTTGGCCTATGTCCAGATGGGTTGAATGCACATTAGACTCTATCTATTGTTTTGAAGGTGTTTCTCTTTCAACAATACTTCATATTAGTAGATACTTTCGGTCTACACCTTTAGTAGATGCATGCAGCCTTGGGATACATGTTGCAGACTATAGTTTTCTTAAGAACTTGTAGCAGTGATGAAAGAAGTGCATCGATTTTAGGCATATTTAGTATGCTTTTGTAGTTTGACTTAGATGCTCACTTTTCTTAATTTATGTGTTCTTCTTAGTTCTGTTTTATGCATAGATTTATATTTAAGAAAAGTGCACAGTAGAGAAGGGTTCTATATTTTGAGCAGGGGACACACTTCTAGGTAGGAGGTACTCTATTCTACGAAGCTTTTGCCATGCATGTTAGGTGATTTATCCGAGAATACCAAGAGGCGTTATTGTAGCAATAAGAAATTTGTTTATGATGAGTTCTTCATTAGTGCATTGATAGTATATTGTTTATTCCATGCAATACCTCAATATTGTATACAACCATATTTAGTATGCTTTTATAGTTTAACTTAGATGCTCACTTTTCTTAATTTAGGTGTCTTTCGTAGTTTTGTTTTATGCACAGATTTATATTAAGAAAAGTTCACAATAGAGAAGGGTTCTATATTTTGAGTAGGGGACACACTTTTAGGTAGGAGGTACTCTATTCTAGGAAGCTTTTGCAATGTAGGTTAGGTGCTTTATCTGAGAATCCCAAGAGGCGCTATTGTAGCAATAAGAAATTTGTTTATTTTGAATTCTTCCTTAGTGCATTGATAGTATATTGTTTATTCCATGTAGTACCTCAATATTGTATGATCAAATTATAGTTAAGATTATCATAATATTTTGACTTACCCTCTTTTAGAGGGAAACTAAAGTGTGTGTCAAGCTTGCACGTCACAATTGTTTCATGTAGAGTTTTCCAAGCATGAGTTTTGTGGATCTAAGTAGCCAAATACCTATTGGAATTCAATAGGGAAAATTACTATAAAGTGGGAAAGAGGTTTATAGTTAACCTACCTTTCACATTATGCTTGGATTCGATTTATTCACAAGATGCTGGATACCCCAACTTCCTTTTAATGACTGGGTGCAAGATTGAATCCTTCAACATATTACTCGCCTAATTGTCATTAAGAAATGGGTTTTCTCAGAACTGCTTCACATCTATAAACTTTATTAGTGTTTTTATTAAGTCTTTGTATGTTGTTATCTTTTCAAAGCACACATGTACAAGAAGACGAGGAATAATATGCCCGACTAATTTCAAGTTATCTTCCTATGAATAGGGTGTTCCCTTCCATAAACCTGATGACTCACTCTACTTCTTTCTAGTGAACAACTTTCGGACTTTTCATGAATTGTGAGACAATTTCAACCCCATAACTATCAATTTCTTATTTAAAGTTATACCCACTAGATTAGAACCCGCACAAGGAGAAGTCCATTCTTGTTTCAAAATAACTTGCAATCGACTTATACCATGTTATTTAATATTTTATGTATTTCTTTTCATCCTTGGCCTATGACATAAAGATGCAACAAGTTGTCTTGCATTTTCTATACTAACACTCCTAAATAATAATAAAGTATGCCCAAATCTTTCATTTCAAATTATCTATGCATCTCACCTTTTGGTTTTTCAATTATCGAAGTTGTTACCTATATTGATGAGATCATCGACAACTGAGGCCATAGTGATAATATATGTTAGAGTTTTATCTGTGTTTCACTAAAGATGTTTTTCCTTCAATAGCACAATACATTGTAGTTTCCATTTAGGGGAGAAGTGTACCCAGTAGAAGCCTTGGTATGTGTGCAAATGGGTTGAATTCACAATAGCCTTTATCTATTGTTTTAAAGGTGTTTCTCCTTCAATAGTACTTCATCTCAACAGATCCTTTCAATCTACACCTAGCAAATTCATATAGCCTTGGGGTACATGCTATAGATTCCAGTTTTGTTGTGAGGGTATAGGGACGATCAAAGAATTACATCAATTTTAGGCATCTTATTTTTGTTGTATGAAAGCATGCTTGTCTATTGTTTCCAAAACTTATATAGAGCCATATTTATTGTACTTTTATAGTTTGACTTAGATGCTCACTTTTTTTTTATTTAGGTGTTTTTCTTAGTACTATTTTATGCATAGAGTTATCTTTAAGAAAAGTGCACAGTAGAGAAGGGTTCTACATTTTGAGCAGGGGACACTCTTCTAGGTAGGAGGTACTCTATACTAGGGAGCTTTTGTCATGCATGTTAGGTTCTTTATTTTAGAAAGATTTCCAAGTCCATGCCTCATTGACAAAGTCCCTGCTAAACAAGACACCACTGGATAGAGTTCCAAGCCCCTAATTTTTCCAAAAACCCACCTGACCCTAGCTATCTAGCCTAAAATCCTTTACATTCTAGTCATCTCTTAGTTGTGATTTCATAGAGATAGCCCTCTCTGGTTTGGTAGGGCTAGCTACCAAAATAAAATCTTGGTCTGTGGTTACCTCCATCGATCTCTTCATAAGCCTAGGACATTATGGAGGATAAAAAAGGGCATGACAAATAGTGAGTGCCAAGGTGTTCCAGTGAATGTAAGGTTTCCAAGTAATGGAAAAATGCAATTCTAGTTGTGAGGTCATGACTGCCAAGGTGTTTTAGGGAATGTTAGGGCATGCTCATATGTGCCAGATTGAATGAAGACATGTCAAACAAGCTAAGATGTGCCAAGTGCTAAGGCATGCCAAGATGTACAAGGGTTCCAAGTCCCTGCCTCCTCTTCTTCTATATGATATCCACTTATGAAATTTCCTTTACAATATTTGGTGAATTTGATAGCTATTGGTCATTTATAGGTTTTAAATATCTTCAGAGTTTCACTTCTAATTGAGTATTCAACGAAAAATATTGATTCTCTTATACATAACTATTTTTCCCTCCACCCAATTTTCATAACTTTAATAACCATTAGGTAAGGACCTACACCTTTGATGTTGCTTTGCTTGTTTAGTAAAATATTTCTAAGACTTTAATTTATTGAAAGTTGTAGAATTTACAATTTATGAAGTTTCTAGGTCTAATTTTAAAAAATATAATTCTTTAAAGGGTGCTAGCTCAATGGAAGAGCACTTGATTTACAAGCAGAAGGTTTGTGGTTCGTTTCCATCGTGCCTTGACATCCATATGGAATGACAATGATCAATTTTTGGTGACAAAAGCTCTTTTGACCATCACCAATGATCTTTGGTGGCATTTTTCGACCCTCACCAAAAACATGAAATGGTGACGGTCAACGAACGCCACCATATATATGCATCAATAATGATGACCCTCAAAGGTCTGTAACCATAAATCATTGTTGTTGATATGAAATGGTGATAGTCATTGCCCATCATTATAGTCATTATTCATGACGGACATTGAATGTCACCACAACTCCTATACTTCTAGAAATGCGTCTTTTGGTGATGGTCAATGAACATCGCCATATATATGCACCAGTAGTGACGACCATTAAAGATCCATCACAATAATCATTATTCTTCATATGAAATGGTGACGGTCACTATCCATCATTATAGTCAATATTCATGATGGACCTTGAATGTCACCATAACACCTATACTTTTGCGATGCCACCTTTGGTGACGTTCAGTTTTTGGTGACCAAGGCTATGGTCTATCACCATTGCTCATATGAAATGGTGACGGTCGCTATCCATCATTGTAAATCATTATTGGTGACAAACTTTGAATGTCACTACAACACCTATACTTTTGGCGACACCACCTTTGGTGACATTCATTTTTTGGTGACGGAGGCTATAGTCCATCACCATTACTCATATGAAATGGTGACGGTCGTTATCCGTCATTATAAATCATTATTGGTGACAGAATTTGTATGTCACTACAACACCTATACTTTTGGCAATGCCACCTTTGGTGACATTCAATTTTTGGTGACGAATGCTCTTTTTACAGTCACCAATGAGCTTATGGTGGCATTTTTCTTCCCTCACCAATGTCCTTTTTTCTTGTAATGTCCTCTTAATTGTCTTCTAGCCTTCAAGTCATGAACTGTGACTCTAATAGTCACTTTCTTGTTGTGTTGCATGGTACCTTCCTTCATAGTGCAGCTTCCTGCGTGCACCTTTATGGGTTGCATCTTCGTCATTCTACGTGTAGCCTTCTTCCTATGTTTTCCTCCAAATTGGGTAGTGTAGTTTATTGTCTTGTGTTCCCTTGCAACTGCCTGGAGCACTAAGACTATCCTAGTACCATTTAGTCATGGTGCAGGATCCCTTGTATATAATTTCAACCTACTCCCATTCACTCTTCCCGGGAAGGGTTCCCCATTCATCTTCGTGAGCTGAACTTTGTCTCCATCCATAATTTCCTTAACAATATATGGCCCTAACCAATGCATCTAGAATTTACCCAGAAATTTAGTGAACTTACTATCATATAATAGGACAAGATCATTTACCTTGAAATTGTGAAGCTTGATGTGGCGATCATTCCATGCTTTTTCACATTCATTCTATACTTGTTGATGGAATCCTGCCAAAAATCGATCTTCTTCGAGCTCCATTAGCTACATGAGCCATTCCTCCAAGGCCTCGCAATCTACCATATTCGTCAGGGATGTTATGTATAAGCTAGGAACAATATACTCCATCAACATTATAGCTTCTACACCATATACCAATCTGAACAGTGTTTTCCCTATCAACTTCTTACAAGTAGTCCTATAGGCCCATAGTGCTATAGATACACACACATTCCAATCATTCTGCTATGCATTGCAGATATTTGTCAGCGCATCTCCAAAATCTTATTGAAGACCTCAATGGTTCCATTGGCTTGTGGGTGGTATGGTGTAATCTTCTGATGGTAGACCTGGAATTCTTCAGTCAAAGTGTTGATCGCTTTGTTCAAAAAGTATGTACCTTTGTCACTCATCAACACTTTCGGGCAGCCAAATCTGGTTAAGACATATTCAAACAAAAACTTTGTTGTTGTAGCCCCTGTACAATCCTTAATCGACTGTGCTTCAACCCATTTCGTTAAATACTCTGTCATGGTGATAGTATAGGGCGCACCTATTTTCTTCCCCGGCGGCCAAATTGGCCCAACAAAATCAATTTCCCATTTCTCAAATGGCTTCAAGGACACTTGAGGATGTAGTGGCAACTCATCCCTTCATGATGGTCTGCCAGTCCTTTGACATGCATCACATGCTTTACAATATTCTTTGGAATCCTTATGCAGCATTGGCCACCATAGCCATGTGTGCAAAATCTTATGTGTAGTTGTCTTTCCTGCATAGTGACCTCCTGTAGCTCCTCCATGAGCTTCAGCAAGAATGATGTCACGCTCAAAGTCCAGCACATATCTTCACAAGATTTCATCGGTACCCATCTTATACAGATGTCCTGCAATGACTAAAAAATCTGCTACATGAACTACTAATTCCTTCTTTTGTTGGCTTATATATCCTTCTGGTATCATCCCTGTGGTCAAAAAGTGAATAATATCATAAAAATTATCATCCTCTATGCGCACCTCAAAGAGTTACACAGCTGAAAACCCTTCCTCCAAATTATTAGGTTCCTTGCCTATTTCGATCTGTGACAGATGGTCAGGTCCCACATTTAACCTCCCTAGCTTCACAATGACTTCAAATTCATACTCTTGAAATAGAAGTAACCATCTGCAAATCTTGCCCCCAAACACACGCTTATTGATAAGTTATTTCAAGGCAGAATGATCTATGTACATCTTGAAATTCCCTCCTAACAAATAATGCCTAAACTTTTGTACAAAATAGCTGACCCTTCACACTTTGTCGTTGAATAATTTTTCTCAGGCTTTGATAATTTCCTACTTGTGAAGGCTATATAATGGTCCATTTCTCCTTCAACGGCCTGTGTTAGCACTACACCCAATGCAATGCAAGGGGCATCTGCATGAACGTGAAACTCCTTTCTCCAATCAGGGAATACTAATATTGGCACAGTGACCATCTTTTCTTTCAATAAATCCAAGTTGTGCTGACATTATTCATCCCAATAGAATGTTGCATTCTTCTTTAATAGTTTCTCCATGGGCGTAGTAATTTGAGCATAAGATTTGATAATTTTTTTGTAATATCCTGTATGTCCTAGCATCGTGCGGAGCTACTTGACGTTCCTCGTGGCCTCCAAATTCATAATTACTGCAATCTTTGCAGGGTCCACCATCAATTCTTGCTTGCACACCATGTGACCCAGCAAAATCCCAAAGGGAACAAAGAATATGCATTTCATCAAGTTCAACGTGATCTAGTATCTGCAACACGTATCCAACGTCAAGCGCAGACTTGCTACATGGCACTTTAGTAATCCAAATAATGTCCAATCGTCAAAGTATACTTCTAATACCTTATGAATGAACTCCTTAAACAGTGCTATGACTATGAAGGAGAATATCGTAGGCACATTCTTAAGTCCAAATGGCATCACAGTGTATTGATAACATCCCCATTCCATCAATAAGGTCATTTTTCTCCTATCCTCTGGCGTGATCTTGATCTGATGATACCCAAAAACCCATCAGTGAATGAGTAGGATTCCTACCCTACAACATTGTCCAACACTTCGTCCATAAATGATGTCAAGAATGGATCATGGACACACACATCATTAAGCTTTCGCACATCTACACAAATTCTTATTTCACCTTTCTATTTCTTCTCTTGAACTACCATCAGGCTCACCCAATCAGATCCTCAACAAGTTCTATGATGCTTGCCTCCAAAATCTCATGCAACTCTTGGCAAACCTTTTCATTTTATTTAGGATTAAGGCGATATAACCTCTGTTTAATAAGCTTCACGTCTGGCTTTAGAGTAATCTTCATAATGCCCAAATCACCAATTATTCCCTTCTAATCCAAAAAGTTGGTGGGGAAAATATCTTGGTATTCACGGAGTAATTCAACAATTTTCTCCACTATGGCATCATCCCAGTAATCTCTATTCATCGCAAACTTCAGTTCTTCATTAATGTCAATGTTTACTTGTTTTGTCTTCAATGGAGCAAAGATGTCTGGCTTTTCTATTTGTGGATCTTCAACTTCACGATGCCCTTCTACCTTTGGAATATTAATGTTTCTTAGGTCTTCATCCTCCTCTTCAACGATTACATTATAACACTCCAACACATGGTGCAACTGGATGCTCTAATCTGATTGAACCCATTCCATAGGTTTTGTCGGCATTATGAAGATAACCACCTTAATCTCTTGTAAAGCTTCATCGATACTTACGAAGTTGTCTTCAAAACTGAAGGACAATAAGGACCCCTCCTTAAATACATCCTACTCTGTGGTGCCATGGTGAAACTTCATTTCCAGATACCAATTCATGGGAATTGTATGCAAAGTATGGCAGAAGATGTGTACCCACTCCGATTTCGCTTATGTTCCCCAAGATTTAGTCCATTTGGCTAGGTGATCGCGTGGATCATCTCGTCCATTATATTTCTCAGTCATTCTATTGTTAGCACACCCAAACCATAACATCATCATTCTTTGGTAATCTCTCCATCCAACAAAACTATCCAACAAAACTATCTTTATGCATACCCCACCATTGTGCAGGCATAGTGTGCAATGCCAAATATAATGTTTGGAAGCGGTGATCCTCAAGGACTTCATGCTTAAATTCATCCAAAAACAAATAAACATCAGTTAAACAATTATAAAAGGGTATTTTTGGTACCTTCGATAAAACACATCATAGTGATTTTGTCATCATATTGCATCACAATGTAGACACTTCATGTAAGCAATTCTACCAGTGCTCCAACTCTTCGTCTAAATCAGAGGTGTAGGAACTCTCTTAATCCCATGCAATCCTCCTATTTGTCATCTGGTTGATCGAGTCTTGATCTTGCATTGTTATTTGGTAGATTTGATCCAGTTTGTCCTCAATTTCGTGCACGAACTGGTTCAGTATATTGTGTCCCCTTTGTAGGGTCCAACGGTACTATAACCTGAACTAATTTTCTTTCAAATGACATTGTCCTCTTCTTAAAATTGATGACTCCATTCATATCAATAGCACAGTCAATTACCAGGAGTGCAAGGTATGGTTTACTGTCATCGATGATTTCTATGACCTCAATGTCAGCCATCGCGCTCGCACCTTCTATATCAACTGTTACTCCATACAATCATCCCATGGGGATGATTTTATATTGGTTCACCATTCTAAGCTAGATCGGAGACCATTGTAGCACAGGTATCCCCATTCTTTCTGATGTTTGTTTTGGTAAAAATTTCGCATCAAATCCCAGATCCAAGATGACCTGATCCATCTCATAGTCACCTATTTGCGAGCCTCATCTCATGCCTTGCTCGTGCCTTCTATTTTCTAATCTTTCTAACCACCCGATGTCCATCAGGGACCTTCTCTCTTCTAGCACCTTTATTTATTAATTCCTATAGGCCCTCCACAACTTTTCTATCATGCAACAGTTTTATGCAGGTCTCCAAAAATGTAGTGAGCACATAGGGATCAACCTCTTCAGGTGCACAGGGTTCTTGCACCTTATTTTGGTTTCGTGAGGTGGATGCCTCAATGAAGCTCTTCTTGGTTTCCATAAAAGTTTCCTTAGCACACACCAGATCAAAACCAAATTCATTCTCTAAGGCCTTGTGGGCCCACCCATCCTCTTTAGGATAATTACCTTTGTCATCAGTCGTTATTCCACTTCTCAGCACTATATTCACATTTTTATCCTCCTCATGGGGCTCATCTCTCATCGTCTATAAGTTCTTTGTAGGTTACTAAGGTTGTGCTTTCTTCTCTTGCATTTTAGCTATCAACACCAGGCATTCTTCTATAGTATGGTCAAACTCGATGCAGTATTGACATGATGGGCATGTCTTATTCTGACACTCTCGCGTGTAGTGCCCTGGCTGTCCTCAGTTGTAACAGATAATTTGACCCCAACCTTTACCAGGTCCTCCTCCTTTGTGACCTCGTCCTCTTCCCTGATAACCTCTGCACACCCCTTCAACACCCTGATCTAGAGACCGAGTTTCTTCTTGCATCTGGTATGTAGGTTTTCTTTCCATCATTAGTTCATAGCATCGACAATGGTCCTCATCATGGCCCAAAATTTGTGGAAGTTACAGAACAACTACTGAGGTGTCTAGAAGAACTTTTGAAGTAGATGGAAATTATCTATTACATATTGTTAGTTGATAAATAGCACACCATAGCGTAGCCCCCATGCTCGGTCCTATTGGGGCTTCTGGTTTCAGGGGAATCGACCCTCGTCCTATAATATAATTCTCATACACTGGACAATGGTGTTTATCGTGCCCCTAGCTCTTGCACTTCAAACACTAGACTTCCGCACTTACTTCCAGTGTAAACTTTATAGCTGAGAGTGAATTTGTTGTACCCCTAAGGTGGCATCTTGAATAGGTGTTGCGTGTAACCTCATAATATTTGTAAGGCTTCTACCTATGTTTCTATCTTTTGTTGTGACAGGTAAATTCTCAGGTGGCATAAAAGCAAAGCTATAAACCATTCATGATGTTGACTATCTGAGAGTTGCATGTTAGCTTATCGAATTTGACACTTCAACCTTTGATCTAATTCCCATGACGTCTCATCGACCCTCATCATGATCTATTTAAATCCAATTACTAACTGTGAGTCAGACTTAGGTTTACTAAACTCCTTGTTTAAAGCTACCCTAATCTCTGCTAGCGATGCAAGAGGATTACCAGAACAATATTTAATATACCAAGTAAGCGCATGACCTTGAAAAGCGATAACTAATTGGGCCTTCTTTATATTTTCGTTAGTAATTTGTTGCATTGTCCATACAATAGTTTGGTTTAAACTACAACTTCTCTATATCTTCACTCCCTATGCCTTTGAAGATCAGAAATTTCATCGTGTTCACCATGTCAGATGGTGGTGGTGGACGTGGAGGTGTGGGAGAAGGTGTATACAGTGGAGGTGGAGTGGATGGATGATTTACTCTAGAAATCCCCTGAGTGATTAGCTGAATAGCTCTTCACGGCAAAGTTCATTCCACCCCTTCATCGTCACTTAAAGGAGGTCTAATCAATGGAATACGCTCCGGTCCTGATCCTTCATGGTTTCTAAATATTTGTCCACTTCGCATAGCTCCAAACATCAAGGTAATGGCATCACCCATTTTTCACATAACAACTTTTTAATCCAAGTATTCAATGTTCTTAAATACTTACCTCGGGGTCCTTTGTAAAATCTTCGCTCTACTTCGTTATAGCTGACCGAGGTATCAACTGCAAACTTTGTTACAAATCCTCCCAAAATCCAGTTGAGCCAATGGTCAAGAGCCCATGTGATCTTGTCTTCAGAGGCTTCCAATCGTTGCACTAGTTCTGGAGTCCACATTATAGGACTATTGAGCTTCCACCTTCCTTGACTGTCTATCAATTTAACCAACCACACATTCAATTCAATGGGGAAGGTGTAGAAGAAGGTCTCTTGTAACTTTGTATACAGATAACTATTCAACCACTCTTCTTTCAACAGGTGCAGATTCCTATTTTCTTGTGCCGCGAACTCGTGAATCTTCCGATCCAACCACTTTTCAATTTCCTTCTTAGTCAGATTCCAATAGTGTCACATCACACATCTCTTTCAAGTATATCCCTGTCCATGTAACAGAATCATTTTTTGTCTTAGGGGGTCCTAACCCAGGTTCGGAGTTAGCTACGCCAATCAAAAAAACTCTACACTACTGGCCCTTTCGGAAATAACCTTCTTAGCACAGGCTGTAGTCTCACCCGAAGTAGTATGGGGGGATGCTAGAACCAATTTTCTACATCCATAGACTAGTGTGATGTCTTTTAGTGCCTCAGATCTGCCTTCGTGCAAATCAATACATCCTTAGGGAACATTATCACAACTCTGTTAAAACAGTCTCTAGACCTTCATGAAGGTCTATGATCACTCGTTGTGGACCTTTAATAGTAAATTTATCCACTTATGCACACCAGAGAACAAACATAAATTAGTGTTCGCACAAATCTACTTAAGTTATTAGTAAGAATAACATAATTCTTTAGAGTCTTCATGCAAGTACTTAATGTTGGCATTATTTTTCTGGTATGGTTATATGTTACAGATGTTGTACTTGATGGCAAAACCCATGGCATGGCTCTCAATATGATGAGAATTAAGAAGTACGCAGGAGAAAAGTTCACGGAATTTTATGCAGAGAAAAGTATTTCATGTGGGAAAACTTACCTTTGGTCCATGGTAGTTAGTCCTTGGAATTGAACCTATGGTTTTTGGACCATGGCATCTCGACAGACGTGTTGATCCCTAGTATTGAGTTGATGGTATTGGTTTGTTATGGTTTTGGCCCATGGTATTGTTTTATTTTATTATTATTATTGAGCCCCATGATCCATGATTTGAGGAAGAGGTTGCCTATATAAAGCAAAGGAGATCATTTGGCTTAGGCATGCTTTTGGGTTGAATATCTTAAGATCTGAAATATTGGGTTATTGTTTCAAAAGCTCGATCTATATGAAAGTGA
>APFE031446362.1:142614-174026 GCA_000404065.3 Pinus taeda | reverse complement strand
TAAATGTAACCAATTATTTCAACCAAACACTAAAATGCAAAAAAAAAAATCTTTTATTATATATAATGTACAAAATTACGAGGGGAAGAAGTCTATTTTGTATTTTCTACTAAAAACTTTAATAGCAGAAATCATCCCTATATATATTTACTAGCATAGATCCATCTTAAGTACGGATCTAACATGAGCCAAGAGAGATCAAATTTCTTCATGTGCAAAATTCTTTAGAGTGCAAAATACAATGTGTTATTTTTCATTGTTTAATTTGTATTTATGTATGGTAAATAGAATATATATAGGACCAAATAAACATTTTAACCATACAAACTTAATTTTTTCTTGATATATATATAGTTTTTTTAAAATGATAAGTAATTAACATTAAAATATTTTACATAACATGTATATAAGGCCTTGAACAATCACGTGCTTCCTGATCTAGTGCCCTTCGATTGAAGGCCCGTGTCGGCCCTGCAATGGTCCATCGAAGTTCCCTGCAAGATACCGTATAATGGCAACAGGGTCGGACCCGATCTCGGGCAAACCCAACATCGAATTTGGAGGAAAGTAGCGCAGAGCTACCTAATAACCATCACGCCAGAGCCGATGGTATTGTAGATTCCTGGATTTCTTCGTCAGATCAAACCCTTGACAAACTTGTACAGGGCATATATAAGCTTGGGAATCATCGATCGACCTCGATCTAGATGACTCCTAGCTTTGTGAAGATAACTGCTGGTTCAGATCCATTTGCCTATGGGGGGAAAGCTCGTCAGTGAAGCCCCAGTGCCCATTGTCTAGGTGGTCCAGGCCTCACTTGATGAGGCTGTGAAGTATTCTGAAAGTGCCCTAATCTGTCGGTTCAATGGTTATTGGCTGCAGCTGACAGCTCTCCATAGTTGGATCTCAGAGGTATGGAAGCCTGCCATTTCTGATGAAATTAATATCTAGCCCTGTGCTAGGGGTTTCTTTATAATAGATTTTGAAAACCCTAAAAGCAGACAATGCATTCTAGATTCCGGCCCTTGGTTTTGGGAAAACTCAGGCCTATTCATGAAGCTATGGAACCCATCATTCGATCCCTCAACAACAGTCATAACCTCAGCATTAGTTTGGGTGAGATTACCAAACCTACCTTGCATCTCTGGAATTTCTCCTCGCTAAAAGCCATTGGAAATGCAATTGGGAAATTTTACCGCAGGTGCCCAGAAACAAAGGAATATGCCAGAACCACCTAGGCACGCAACTGTGTTCAAATGGACTTCAGTGCCGGATTCCCAGTTGAAATAAAACTAAGTAAAGACTATGTGTGGAACCAAAAACTTGATGATGAAAGTGTCCTCTTGAGGTGTTGATCCTGCTTTGAGACAGGCCATCTAGCCAAAAATTGCTCAAAAGCCTCCTAGAAAAATTATGCTAGAAAGATCGCCACAGATCTACATGGTGGGAAGGAACACAAAAAGAACATTACACTGTCATCAAGGAAGAATACTCTCCAGAAAACTCTGAATCGCAAACTCTGAATCGCAAGAAATCAGGCAAGAAAGAAACAACTTTCAAGACAAGCAACGGGAAAGCTCCACCCAACAGCAAAAAAGTGAACTCGATAATCCCTCAAGCAACAATTATGAGGATTCGAATACCGCACAAAATAAATCTTCATTTAACAACAAAGTAGATCTCCCAGACCAAACTTCTTCTCCGACTATCTTCAAAAGGAAGAACACAACAGATCGTGAAGCTAAGACAATAATGTCCCAAGAACCAGAAGAGATGAAGGAGATGCAAGATAAAGAAAGTTGGAAGACCGTAGAGAAAAAAAAGAAAGCTACAACACCAATCTCGCCAAGGAAGACGAGAAGCTAAACAATTAAGAACTAAGAAAATTATAGGTGTGATAGACCAATTTGGTCTCTATGGACATTCACCACCACCACCACCATCATCATCATATCAATACATTTTATCACTCAAATTAAAATGGTTTTTTATTATTAATATATTTTTAAGTATATGTGAATATTAATTCGTATAAAAATATTTTATTGATAACCCACATTGAATACTTTTTTATATACAACATTAAAATATTTTCTCATCATTTCCCAGCTCAAAAGCTTGGTGTTCTCAACACCTTAGCGACTACAGCTTTAAGAGTTTTTGATGAGAACCATCTTAAGGAAGAGAAAGCACATCTCCTAAGTGTTTTCTTTAATAATGGGTATAGTAGACTAAATGTACTAAGGCTTTCCTCAGAGCTGAAAAAGATCCTAGTGCTAAGAAAGATACCAAGGATCGATTTTTTGGTGTTCATCTTCCTTTTATCCAAGAGACCATTGACAAGATTGTGAGGATCCTAAGGAAGCATAAGGTGGCTTCAACTTTTCAGCCTTTAAATACCATCTGAAGCTCCCTTAGATCTGTAAAAGACCCAGTGGACTCCAAGAATATGAAGAGTGTTTACGTTATCCCATGCTCTTGTGGGACTCCCTACATTGGTGAGACTAGTTGCTCGATTAATCAAAGGATTCGTATGCATGTTGCTGACATCAAGCATGGCAGGACTCGCTCCTCTGCTTTGGTGGAGCATGTAGATAAACCTAAGCATCACATCTGCATTAAGGAGGCCCAAGTCATTGCTAGGGTTAGTCATTTCCATCATTGTAAATTGAGGGAGGCCCTAGAAATTGTAAAAAGACCCAATAATTTGAATAGAGATGATGGTTGGAATATTAATAGAAGTTGGGTCCATGCCCTGTCCTCCTAGTTTTTTAGGCTTTTTTTGGGGATTTATTTTGTTGTTTGTTTATCTATGTAGGTATTGGCATTCTTTTTATAGTATATGTTGTATTTTCTCAATCCTTAGAGTTTTCTTTATGTATTTTATCATCCTATTCGGTCTTAACTCCATTTAGTATTCTTGTTATTGTTTAATGGGCTGAGCCCCATATTTTATTGTGACCCCATTTTCATGATTATTTTTTTGTATTTATATATAATATATATTCTTTTGACTTGTGTATAGTTTTTGTTTTATTTTATTTATTTTTCTATTAATTATTATTTAATATATTTTATTTTATTCATTAATAGCTTATTTATCAAATATTTCTTGTCTCGATTAAATCTTCACTCGATTTATAGTTTTGACCCCCTTACTTCAAACTTACTTCATATATACTAATATATATATTATATATAATATAGGTATATATTAAATAATTTAAATATTATTTCTCAAAAACCTAGCCATTTTAATATAGTGGTTACTTATTAGAATTTGTTTTTAATAAATTAAGGAACTAATATCATATTTTAAATATTATTTTCAAAACTAGCCGTTGATATAGTTTTACATATAATATTTTTAATAATTAATAAACTAATATCATTTTTAAATATTATTTTTCAAAAACTAGCATATTTTTAATATATTAAATAAATTAATATATAATTTAAAAGTTCAAATAAAAATCCTGACTTGAAATTATGTCTCTACATTGCTCTCTATATTGCTCTCTATTAACCTTCTGCCATGGTCTGCCTCTTCATTTGCGGCTTCTTGATGATGAACCACACTTGTGGTTCGAAACGAGTCCGCCAAATTTTTTTCTCTTATGTGATTTCTACCGAAATAATTTGCTTAACTCATTATGGATCCCAGAAGTTTGAATACATAAATTATTTTATTTTAACAATTCTATATATATTTTTTCATAATATTGATAATCACATTGAATATTTTTATATACAACATTAAAATATTTTATTTTAAACAATTATATATATATTTTTTCATGATATATACATGGTTTTTTAAAATGATACGTTCACGACATTAAAAGTATTTTTATTACATTTTATACCTTATATTAAAATGTTTTTTATTATTAATATATTTTAAGTAGATGTGATATTGAATTCGTATTAAAATATTTATTTGATAAAACCCACATTGAATATTTTTTTTATCTTTACAACATTCAAATATTTTTATTTAACATTATATTATATATATATATATTATTATATATTTAATATTACAATATCAAAATATTTTATTTTAACCAATTCTATGTATATTTTTTCATATATAACATAGTTTTTTTAAAATGATACGTAATGAAAATTAAAATATTTTAAATAACATGTATTACCCCCAAAATTAAATGGTTTTTTGTAGTTATTAATTAATAATTTTAAGTCATATGTGAATTTTAATTGTATTAAAATATTTTATTGATAACCCACGTTGAATATTTTTTATATACAACATTAAAATATTTTATTTTAACAATTCTATATATTTTATCACCCAAATTAAAATGGTTTTTAATTATTAATTGTTGACATCTAAGCCTTGTGATTGGGTAAATATATGTAAATAAATAAATGTGAACAGTCATCAGGAGATGAACTGAACAGTCTCTTCCTCATGTATATAATAGACCTACCTGATAGAATAAAATAGACGAATCAATTTTTGCTTAATGGAGTTACTGTGCGACCTGACATGGTATCAGAGCCAGCTCCTTTTTTAGCTCTCATGGTCCTTGTAACTCCTCTGTCTGTCTGCCATATTCCTTTACCTGCGCTCTCTGTCAGCCAGAAGGTGTCTGTCCATGAACATTTGTTGTTATGCCATATTCCATTTATAAGACCTGCGTTTGGCATTAAACCGTCGCCTAACATTCACCTGACATGAACGTTTGCTGTTCTGCCATATTCTTTGCTAAACGTTGGTAGCCTGTTCATCTGGATGCGTTGACAGTCTCCCAACACCAAATTCATGTGGCTATCGAATGCCATGAATTTTCCAATCAGGCGACACCCGTCCTGTATCATCATCAACCGCCTTTGCTATTAAACTTCTTGCTTGTATCCCATTACAGTAAGGCCATTAAACCGTCGCATGAAAGAAAAGTGGTGGTCGAGAGTGCCGTTGCGGTTCGAGCTGCAGAAACCGGGTCTCGCAACGCGGTTTGGCAGTCAGGGTCGCTGTCGTTAGGCATCCGCTGCGCCACAGAGTTTGCATTCTCTGGTGTCAATTAGAAAGGGAGCCACTGTTTTAAATGAATTTATAACCCGATATATGGAGAGATTCACCTTTGTCGTGGAGTCTGGCATTTTACAGTATGAATGATTCTCGAGACGGGACGTAAAGTTGCCTGGAGGCTGTTGAGTTGTATATGAAACGAATCACGACATCACTGTTGAAGCGTGGGGATCCGAGCAAGAAAATAATATTTTCGATTGCTTACTTCTTAGCTCGTTTGCGCCTCCTTTTTAAGTAACGATTTCTTATTTCTTGAGCTCGTTTGCGCCTCCTGGGGTGTATGACTGCCGATTGTAGTTGCAAATAACCTTGTCTCAATGTATATGCAAATAACCTTGTGGGTATAGCGTATCTCTTTGCATTTTGATGGTCATAGCATGTCCTTTTTAAGGTTGGTTTGATAGATTGAAAGACGTTTAACTACAGATTGATAGATTGTATCACTGCCGATTGCTGGGAATTGGAGAGGAGTTGTGGGTGATGTTACATGCGCGCCATAAAAAGGATCTTTGTATCTTGGTTTGCAATCCCTCTGAATGCCATTCTGGAGGATCTCTTAGTTTTCGGGAAATTGAATTAAATTTGGAGAAGCGCTTAAGCTTTTTGCAGTTTTGTGGCGTATTTCATGTGGCTTAAAATCAGAGATACATATGTCTCAAATTATTTTTGAAAATAACCTAAATACTTCTCTGTATGACACAATATTTGAGAGTCCAAATATGTTTGGACTACATTCTTCAGTTTTTCTTTGGTGAACACAATGTTGTTGAGGGTATTTTATACTGCCATATTTTGTGCTTTAACATTGTGCAGAAGCATGCAAATTGATATTTGAATCTGTTGTCCCATTATATCAAAACTATATTTTTTTCCATTAAGAGTAAAAATTTTGCAGCCGAAATTTTATTTGCTATAATAAGCATTCAATCATATCTATGGTGGGAATAGTTCTCACTAGCAAGGAGAACTATCTTGAATGGTCTCGGATGATAAAACACACCCTCATTTTCAATGAGCTACGGAAAGGAGTGTGTGTCGGAGACAGAGACAATGACCTAGTACAACCTACCTCAGGCAAAGAGCTCGTCATTTGGGAAAAAAAGAACAACAAAGCTTATGCATTAATCGCAGCATCTGTAAATGAAGAGGTGAGTCGCCATATTTCGTCATATTCAACTGTCTTTGAAGCCTTACAAACGCTGAAAGAACTCTATGACTCACATTCTGCACTTGAAGTTGTTCAACTCATGATTAAACTCTTCACTCTTGAACTGCAAAATAATGATCCTCTTGCTCTTGCATCTGAAGTAAAATCTATAATGCATGATATCAAATCCACTAAGGTTGAATTGGATATTCCTCTTATCGCTTTTCTCAAGGCACTTTATCCTACTTACTCCAATTATCTTGAGTCATTACAAGCAAATGGAAATCTCAAAGATATAACCTTTGACTCTCTTGTGAAAAAGTTTGCTGAAAGAGAGAAAGCTTTTGGAAAGAAGAGAGCCCCTGAATCTTTTGAAGAGACTGTGTGCCTTGCTCATAAAGAAAAGCATTCTGCTCAAGATTCTACAAGAGGAAGAGGTGGACAAAGAGGAAGAGGAAGATATTTCAGAGGCAGGGGGGCAGACATTCTCAAGGAGAAAAGGCAGATTTGCACTGCGTTCGCTGCAAAAGAAATACATCACATGATGCCTCTACATGCAAGCTACCATGGGACAAAATTGAGCAGAAAAGAAATCAACGGAAAGGTAAAACTGATGATACAGACAAAGGTAAAGCACCTGAATCCGCTGACTATGTTGAGGCACAATGTAACATTGGAGTAAATGAAGATTTGTTTAATGCTTCACTTGCTTCTTGGAAAAATGATTGGTTGCTTGATTCAGGAGCAACCTGTCACATGACTCATAGAAAAGATTTTTTTGAACATTTCACTGACAATGTTGATAGAGCAGTATACTTTGCAGATCAATCAAAAATCAAGCCATCAGGGCTTGGCACAATTAGGCTTAAACTGTCCGGTCTTCCAGACTTTCTTCTGGATCATGTTCTATATCTCCCACAACTCAAGAGAAACTTGTTGTCCTTGGTCCACATCCACCAGCAAGGTCACTCCATTCATATGTTTGATGGCAAGCTTGAGGTAAGAAAAGCATCTGACCACTCACTTGTCATGAGGGGAATAGAAGAAGAAAGGCTTCTCAAACTGCAAGGAACCTCTGCTCATGCACAACATTTTTCATACAATTCTCATCATGAAAAAAGTACACTTCCATCAAGTTTATTATGGCATGTTAGATTTGGACATTTGAACTATGACAGTCTCCGCTTGTTGAAGAAAAATGGTGTTGCTGGTTTGCCTACAATTCCTAGGAAGCTTAAGCAATGTGATGCTTGCATTCTAGGAAAGCATAGAAAACAATCTTTTCATGATTCACATTCAAGAGCACATAGGAAACTGGAACTCATTCATTTAGGTTTATGTGGTCCAATGCCTGTTCCTTTTGCAAATGGAAATAAATATATCATGACATTTATTGATGACTACACCAAAATGTGTTGGGTTTATTTATTGAAGAACAAATTTGATGCTTTTCAAACATTCAAGAATTTTCATAAACGGATTGAAAATGATGCACAATCTCATATTGGGTCTATTCGCATTGATAATGGAAAAGAATACACATCAAATGAATTTGAAAACTATCTTCACCAACATGGGATCAAACATCAAACGACTGTGCCTTATAATACCCAACAGAATGGTGTAGCTGAAAGAATGAATAAGACAATCTTAAATATGGTACGATTTATGCTCTTCTTAAAAAATGTAAAGATAATATTTTGGGTTGATGTTGTTCTATGTGCTGCATATATAAAGAATAGATGTCCATCTAATGCTATAAGAAACAAAACTCCATATGAAATGTGGTGTGGACATGTTCCTTCGATAAAGTATCTCAGGGTCTTTGGTTCCACCTGTTATGCCTTGATACCAAAGGTACATAGAAACAAACTTGGTGCTAGAAGTATAGTGTATCTTCCTGGGGTACTCAAACACCTCCAAGCATACCGCCTTATGATGAGTAATAGAATTTTTTGTATTAGAGATGTAATTTTTCTTGAATCATCCAAATTTGACATTGTGTTGAGCGGAACTGATTCTCTTTGGATAGATTCGCAAAGCAAAATCATTTCAAGAATTTTTGATAATCAGATCCACTCTTGAAGGGGGGATTCCTATACTAGATCAACATGTGGAATCTTCTTTTGAAGAACACTCTCCCCCGCATGAAATTCCAACAACGGATGATGCTTTAAGTGATGTAATTGATAGAATTGGGAGACTCAATCTTGATTCAGTCCCAACTCAATCAATGGAGCAGCTTGGACCATCTCAGAAAGGTCCCCCAAAGTGGCTGACAAAGACACTTGAAAGTGTTCATCCTGATGAAGTTGGAAAGACAGGAACCAGAAATTCAAACCGATAAAATGGAGGTGATGTAGATGACTCTAATTCACCTATTGATATGGATGTTTCTTATGATTGTGAATTGAACTTGTCTACATATTTTGAACCAACTTCTTTCAAAGAAGCTGCTTCTCATGATGAATGGAATTAAGTGATGCAAAAGGACTATGATGCCCTCATAAAGAACGACACTTGGAAGCTCTGCCCTGTAAATTTAAGGAGTTGGTTTGTGATGGTTGAGAAATTCTCTCAACCTCTCTATCTAAATTAGGAATAAGTTGGATCTCAGAAACTCTATTTAATAGAGTGATCTCAATGTAATTTGTGTGTAAGTGTGTTTACACATGCACCAATTGTGCATAATATAATTGTGTTTCTGTAATTGTGTGTTGCTTTAGTCATTTTTATCATGGCATCAAAGCACAGGATCAGAGGCCTGTGCATTGTGAGTACATTTGAGGGATTGTGTATCTGCATAAGCCCAGTAAACTGATATTGCAGAGGGTAGAAGATCTGAGCCTGTGTTGTGATAGCTGTTGCAACCTGAGTATTCTGGACGGAATCGAAAACGGACCCGTGGATCTGCGTACAGACGAAATCTTGTGGCTGGATCTCCTGCAAATTGATTGCAATATGAGGATTGTTGGTCTGTTGAATTGAAATTTTTAATTTCTGTTTCAAGCAGATTAACAATAGCTGGCTGGCTCTGAAGGAGACGCAGGGATTGAAGATTACATATGTCTTTGTACACTAGCCCAGGAGTTTAGAACCTGTGCTAGAGGATATGCAGACTTCTTAAGGAAGAGCGTAGTGTGATTCTTGCGGTGACCTGAGTAATCGAGATCATGTTTGGAGGTCACATGTATAAACTGCATGCAAGCTCATATATTTACAGTCCTGTATAATCACCATTGGTGAAGAAATTGAGAGACTGACACAAATCCACAAATAAAAACTATTCTCTGATCAACGCAATCGCCCAGTGATCAATACCGCGCAACTGCAGACTATGTATGAATGATGGCAGAAAAGTGAATGTGGTTGATATGCCAAGTCTCGTTGGACCTACTGTCAATCCAGACTTTCTTGGCAAAGAAATTAAGGTGAGAAACGCACGGTTTTTTCCAAGTCTGTAATATCATTTTTTGTTCCTCAAACAGTATTTTTCTGGCCATTTTAGAAAAGGTATTCTCTTTTATCATGGAGTTTATGGTGTTAGACAAATTCAGTGGTTTGAATTTTCCCTCATGGAAAGTAAAAATACAACTGCAATTAATGAATAAAAACTTGTGGGGAATAGTGAATGGTTCAGAAGTAGCACCTACAGATGTTAAAGAGTTATTTGAATGGAAAAATAGAGATGATAAAGCTAAGTCTATTATTGGACTTGCTCTTTCTGATTCGCAATTACATCATATAGATCTTACTAAAACATCAAAGGAAATATGGGAACATTTGGCTCAATTGTTTGGTGTAAAATCTACAAATGCAAAATTCTCCCTAACGCTGCAATTATTTAGTCTGAAAATGAATGAGGAGACATCTATGTCCAGTCATATAAATAATTTAATGTCTCTTTTAAGACAATTAGGTGAAGCTGGGACAAAGGTAGAGGATGAAGATGCTAAAGCTATATTATTAAATAGTCTTCCTTCAAGTTATAGTAATGTTGTTTTCACTTTGAGTCAAATTTCTACACAAACATTGCAAGAGACAATTGCAGCACTTCTGGGGGAGGAAAAGCCACTGAAACCAGAGGATGCCGAAGAGAACTCTCATATAGAAAATGCCTTGTGGACAAAGTCAAGGATGAGAAAGAAAAATGCAAACAAAGGTGGCATTGAATGTCACTATTGCAAGAAAATTGGGCATACAGCGTGGAATTGCAGAAGTCGTGCTAGTGATGTGTTAAAAGGGAAAGAATCAACAAATATAACCATAGTTGAATACCAATTGAATTCCGATGATGAATTTAATGAAGAGAGTGAACCTATTAAACTCTTTTAAAAATAACCAGCAGTTCAACTATGTGTCTGATGCCAGTATTTAAAGATCAAGTAGCAGTAAGGCTCAATATGGATGGTTGTCCAGATAGTATGGGAGTTGCGGATCTAGGGAAGGATCCCTCATTAGTGGTAGACGTGGAAGTGGTTTCCTAATGAGGTTATGCGACAGATTAGGATGCTGTCCAGTAATTGACTTCGGGAGATCCTTGATTCGGGAGTTGAGAAAGGAACTTGGGAATCCAACTTGCCAACTACACCTTTCCGAGGGTTACGAGGCAACTTGATGGAGCATCTACTGACAAGCTTGATTATTTTGTTATTTTGATGTAATGTAATCATTAAGGGGGGATGTTGGAGTTAATGCTCACATTCCATATTTAAGGAGTTGGTTTGTGATGGTTGAGAAATTCTCTCAACCTCTCTATCTAAATTAGGAATAAGTTGGATCTCAGAAACTCTATTTAATAGAGTGATCTCAATGTAATCTGTGTGTGAGTGTGTTTACACATGCACCAATTGTGCATAATATAATTGTGTTTCTGTAACTGTGTGTTGCTTTAGCCATTTTTATCAACACAGGACCAAAATAACCAATATTTAGGATTTTGATAGGATCACACTCCATGCTTTCCATAGGAAGCTCGAATTCGCAATAAATACACCCCAGGGACGCAGGCACGAGCTGAATTGAAACTTAAGATCCAAATCTGTACTCATATCCTCGAAAGGGCAAGGGAAAGATTGATGACACAAGAACCAAGGCGGTGAAATTAACTCTAGCACTTCAACCCACTACAAAATAAATACAAGTACTCCAAACAAATTATAGCTAAGAATTTATGCCATTTGTTACAATCTAGACGAAGAGAATTTGAATTTACATAGATGAGATTTAAAAATCTATTGACCAGCACGAATCTTTGGACTTGAAAGACGAGCCAACTTCAAACCCATGAAGGGCGACGAGAAGGCACAACTCATGGAGAGTTGTGAATATACAACCAACCTTTCGCTGGAAACCATATGAAAAACCTAGGGAACTGATTGTGAGATTTTATCCATTGATCAAAATCTGATTGATTCATACGTAAACTAGGCACCTTTACACAGGGGGATGGAGACCATAGATTTTTTTTTTTTTTTATGGTGGAGATTGTCTACATACCTGAATCCATTTACGCTTTGAAGGATTAAGATCATTGGATAAGTCCTCTCTACCCTGTATAAGCTCTTTTTTTGAATATGCTACAGGTGCCCGATATTTTTTTGATTACAATGTAACATCATATGGTTCTATGTGCTTCTGTCATATTGTTCTATCTGCTTTTTTATACAAGGCTATATGTCTCTCTCTGTTATGACTTGTTCCAGAGATGCACAAGTCACCATTTTTGTACTTAATTGTGACTTTTATATTGGCTTAATATAAACTATGATGGCTTTTCTTCAAAGAAAAAAGAAGGATTAAGATCATTGATTTCTTCTGCGTGGAATCCCCTTGATGACGTAGTTTAAAAGGTTACAAAAGTCGTTTTGATAGCATTTGCAAATTTGTTTTTGAATATGGCCTTGTTCCTGCAATCCAGATGGAACAACAAAGGAGCTTCGGGAGGGAATTCCAAACTCTGATTGGGAAGGAAGACTATTTCCTGTTCCAAGGATATCTTAATTCCATTTCTCAAATATATCCTCCCACGATCCTAGAAAGGAAACTATAAAGGACATGGGAGAAAATGCCATACGCCATATTTCTAAATAGAAGGAGCAAGTCTCAAAAAGGTGTGGAATAGATTCCGCAGAATTAGAGCACAAAACATGCATGAAGGCCCATGAATATTTCTCTTTCTAAGCTTTTTTGTTGAAAGGATTTTCTTTTTAAGCTTTTTGGTTGAAAGGATTTTCTTAGGAGCAAGGGTTTAGACTCTAGTGTGTGAAAATTCCTTGAAATGCAACAATTGGAAATAGTTTTTTTTAATTGATAAATTAGTTATGCAGTTTGTTTTGTTTACAATAAAATAACGAAATATTTACATTACAATTTTTTTCTCCACCAAATAAAATATTGTGGAAACAAAAATAGGAATTGAGAAATACTAGCACACACACATAAGAATATAATATTGTTATTTTTGGACAATTGTCCCCGGAAAAACCCGTGGGAAAACTAGCGCAGCAATGAGGGTTTTTATTATTATGCAAGGGCATAATTTCCGAGTACAATAAAATGTTGCCAAACTAACAATTCTATCCAAGAGAAATACTGACAAAAATATACAGAGGGATTTTACCTCTCTCCAAACAAACTCGACCCCTGATTGCCTTTGAAAAGAAAATCGTCCATTCTGTTTTGCACAAACCTTGTGTCAATTATGTGCAAACAATCTCATGCTTAGCCTGAAACTCCTGCAAATCAAGCTATCTTGCTTGTTGCTGACTAGGAAACTATCTCTCCAGCACTATGGAAAATCTTCCTGGCCTCTAGCACTGAAAATGAGTTTCTCCTCAGCTAAATCAAACTGCACGAGGCTCTGTGTTTCCTCCTGGAGATAAATTTCAACCTCCTCTATTCGACTCTTCGAAAATGAAAACTTCTTCGGAATGCTATTATGCTGCTCCTCTACCACCCGCTACTCGATTTCTCCTGTTGAATCACATGCACTGGAAAATTGCACTGCCCAGACCACTGAGTCTCTACATTGGCGTGTTCTCCATCTACCCATTGATTTCTTCTTATAATCTCCAGTTAAGACTCCAACAACCACTCTTAAAATTCAATCGATGGTCGAGATCATCTCCAAGCCGATATGTGTGAGTTTCTAGAGAATTCTCATATTTCTTAATTAATCAATTAGTTAACCATTTTTCCTAAGTTAGACTTCGGAAATTTTTAATTATGGTCAATTAATTTAATTGAGCCATCTCTAGGTAGAATTTCCAGAAATGATTTCTGGGTTTTGGAGAACTTTTGTGTTTTGGCCTCTCCACAAAGTTTCGAGACTAGAACACCATCAAATGCTACAAAAACTAACACAACGAAACATATTGATTTTTGGAAGACTACCCGTGTTCCATATTTTGGATGACAATTTGGATGGAGATAGATGTAGTAATTTTTTAACCAATCATGAGTAGCCCAATTTAACAGTGTAATTTTGTTGGGGACTTAACTTCCAAGTTCACTAATCCTACATAAAGGTGGAGATAGGGGCTAGCCCCTTTAAGGAAACAATCAATCAGTCCCATTGAGAGCCAAGATGAAGCAGAAGCATTGGACGAAACCAACCTTTCCAATGGCCCCGATCATCCCATAGAGAAATGCCTCTTAGTTTGATGAAGCTATTCTGATGCATTCAACTGGCCAATTCCTGATATTGCTCAGTTCCACTCAGTGGGCCGATGGGGGAGAAATGATCTTTCCAAATGTTGATGCAACCTCTGTTCCCTAAGTGCCAGCGATTAACTAAGGTGATTAACCATGAGAGGAGTAGCCTCCAAACAAAACTTCAAATTTTGGAACTAGGGCCTGTCCAATTCACTAATTCAACTCTAAGCAATCGAGTCTTATTCAAGTATTTCATGATGAAAGTCATCTTCCACCACTCTTTCAAGTCCAAGATAAGTCTCCAAACAATTTTGGCTCCTAGAGCAAGGTTCATGTACAGTGGGTCTTTCATGGCAAGTCCCCCATAAACCTTAGGTAGACGAACTATTTTTCACTGCACCAGATGAAGTTTCTTTATAGATCCCTTCCCACCTTGCCTTAGGAATTTTTGAATTAGGAGACTTGATTGATTGAGAACTGATTTTGGGGCCAACAAGCCATAACACATGCAATTGGGTAAAGACGATAATACCGCTTTAACCAATATGACTCTTTCGGCTGTAGTCAGCGATTAGGCTCGCCACATCTGAATTTTCTTTATAAGTTTGATTATTGTATCATTCTAGCTCTTAGAATTAGAGGCGCCCACGGAGATAGGGATCTCAAGATATTAAAAAAAAAGAACTATTTGATTCCAAGGGAAATTCTAAGGCTCTCAAAATCTCCAGAAGGTTTGCATTTGAGTTATTCCACCCAATATTTATGCTCTTTTTTTATTAACTAAACCACCTGATAAATTCAAATATTGGTCCAGTAATGTTTGAATCATCGATCAATTTGTTTTGATGCACTACCTAAGAAAAACATATCATCGACGAATTGAGAATGATTGACATCCTTTGTGTTTATGGCGATAATTAGCCCTTTTAATTTTCCTTTAGCCCTAGACTATTCCAAATTTTTTCTAAGGCTCTCAACCACGATTAGATATAATAGGGGGAGTGGGACAACCCTATCACAAACCTCTAGATGCCAAGAAAAAATTGCAAGGCTGACCATTTATCAAAGGAGCAATCCATGAATTGTCCATGCATGCTTGGACCCATTTGATGAATTTTGAACAAAAACCTAGTTTTTCCACAACTAAATATAAAAAGGAGTGCCATAGTCTATCAAAAGCAGTGATGACAATATCGCCGAAGAAATATCGCGATATTTTGTCTCCCTGAAAATATCACGCTATTTCCGAAATATCGGCGATATCTCAGGAAAATATCGCGCTACGATGGCAAATACTGCCGAGCTCAAAAAAAAATTCACCACTGCGGCTAGAAAAGGTCGAATTCGTTTTTTTCAATCATTTTGTTTTCTGATTGTTGGAGAAGGAAGGGGAGAGCATTGTGCTTGCTGCCAAGGAGGATTCGAGGGTTGAATAGCCATTATCGCCACCAACAACGAATATTTTGTTGATCAAAGATTGAAGAACAACGAGACAATCTTCATTTCTTCCATTAAAAGGTATGTTCAAATAAACCCCTATGTTAATGATTTTTTTGATAGTTTTAAGGTTATTCTTGCTTGCCTATTTGCCTACAAACATTTTCTTGTTTTCCATTTGCTATGATTTTCATGCCTATGAGCAAATGCAAGGGTTTTCTCCATATTTGGATAACAAACTCCAATTTTTTTTTTAACTTTCAAATGCACCCTCTTATTGTCATTTATTATTTTTCATTGAATTCACATTGCAAATAATGTAACAAAAAAAATGTTTTGTAAAATGAGGTGGTTATTACTTATTAATTCCAATATATTTTTTTTTCTTGTGCCTTAGATTTGAGTTAGTTCACTACAAAATTCAAATATGCCAAAAGCCTTGGACCCATTTTGGGAGTATGGGGAGTTTGATGGTAGGGCAAATTGGGCATTCTATCATGCAAATTGTATGGGACCGGGATGACAGGAGGGGTTATGCGATTGAAATACCATTTGGCTAGACTCACTAGACATGATGTTGAGATTTGTATAGTTTCTAGTTCGAAGCTTATAAAAAGCTCTTGAAGCAATTGATGAAAAATACAGAAAGAAGGAAGAGACAGAAAGAAACAAGGCTAAACGTGCAGGTAGATCTTTCGGGATATCTTTTTCTGATTTTGATGCTGAGGGTAGTGGGAGGGTCTCCACAGCATCATCTGCTACTGCTAGTGCGAGGTCATCATTTTTTGTTCCATGAACAGGCCATGGAACACAACTTGGCATAAAATCCATTGTTAAAAAAGAGGTGGTGTCTTTTTTGGAGCGACTTACCTCTTAGCATCACCAAAACCAATCCATTTTGGCAACCAATGTGTGATGTTATTGTCGCTGTGGGCCTAGCGTAAAAAAATGCTACATATGAGTTGTGAGGGCCAATTCTTCAAGCAGAAAAATCGGACATCAACTTTAGATTGGCGGAGTTGAAAACAACATGGGAAGTTTCTGGATGCACAATGATCTCTGATGGTTGGACAGATAGAAAGGGTAGGACCCTTCTAAATTTATTGGTACATTGTCCTAAAGGTACCATGTTTATTGAATTAGTGGATGCATCAGAACATATCAAAGATGCAGCAACGATATGTGAATTGTTAGTTGGGTTCATTCGGGAGATCGGTGTGCAGAATGTGGTGTAAGTCATAACAAACAATGCAACTAATTATGTGTCTGCCAGCAAGATGCTTATGGAGAGGCATCACACATTGTTATGGACTCCGAGTGCAACACATTGTCTCGATTTGCTGCTTGAGGATACGGGGAAACTCTCTTTCATCAAAGAGGTGGTTGATATGGCTAGGAGCGTCCCCAAGTTTATTTATAACCATGTTTTTGTTTTTAGCCTCATGAGGAAGTTCACTAGAAACAAGGAGTTGCGGCATCCTGCGATCACACCTTTCGCTACAAACTTTATTACTCTTCAGCCTTTGCTTCGATGTCAGTTCGAGTTGAAGCAAATGTTTGTGTCCGATGACTGGCATAATTGTAGATACAACAGGAGACATGACGAGAGAGCCATTGCAAAAATGGTGTACTCTCACATGTTTTGGCATGGAGTAAAAGAAGCATGCTCAGTTAGTGAACTTATAGTAAAGGTTTTGAGATTGGTAGATGGGGAGAAGCTTGCAATGGCTTATTTGTATGAGGCCATGTATAGGGCCAAGGAGGCCATTCGTTCTTATTATGCAGACAAGGGTTCTGCTGGCCTTGATAGGCATATGATGTTATGGGATGTGATTGATAGTTGTCGGACAATGATTCTTCATCAACCCATTCATGCAGCAACATTTTTCCTCAACCTCGCATTTTCATACAAATGCGGCTTTGATTTTGATGGCGAGGTGATGGAAGGGCTCCATTCCTATATTCATAGGATGGTACCTAACCCTGAGCTTCGTAGTAAAATCAATCACGAGATACAGTTTTATTGGGATTGTGTTGGCCTATTTGGCTTTGATGATGCTATTAGGGAAATGACCCTCTTCATGCCACGTAAGTGACAAGTCATCACTCATTAGAAATTAGAATTTTCAATTTAAAATTTCCTTACTTATAATTCTAGCTTTTAAAAATTTAATTATGTAACTTTTATTTGAAAGTTTAATTATGTTTTAAGTTTTTTAATTTTTAATTTATGACCTTCAAGTGTCAAGAGTCAAGAGTCATTAGTTTTTTTGACATTCTTACAGGTTGGAGTTCGCACACCTCAAGGATTTAGTGTATGTGCATTACAATATCCGACTTCAAGTGAAGCAAATAGAAACACCAATGGATCCAGATGCCATTTCCTTAGACAATATTGATGTATTGTCTAATGGAGAGTGGAGTCTAAGGAGCCCATTTTGGAGGAGTCACCTTCATGGTTAGAGCCAGATGATCCATTAGAATAGGTGCAGCAAGAGGAGGACTCGGAGGAGCAGGAGGAAGAGGAGGAGGAGGAGGACATTGTGTGAGCATCAACATCAACACCATCTGCTATAGATATAGGAGAGCACAACTCCATTCCTGGCGCTCATTATTTGACATTAGGTGCAGAGGCAAGACCAGGGCCTTCTACTACTAGGGGCAAACTTGGCAAACAACCCATCATGTTTTCCCGTAAAAGGGGGAGGGGGCAGTGATTTCAGATAGATAGTTGCTAGTTTTATTTGTTTTGCTACATATAACTCAGGATGATGAAATACATTTATATATGTGATGTTATTTTGTATTGGTTCTCCACATTTGAGTCCTTGAGTGGACAATTATCAGGGATCAACAAGATTTGGTATCGCCTTTGATGTATTATTTCTATTTGACATCATATATATTTGTGCTTGCTTCATATTTATGTGCGAATGTGTTTATTTCATGTTGTTATTGCTTTATATGTTTAAAAATCTGAAAAAAAAAATGAATATATTATGCATTTTTTATGCTTGCCAATATTTTCGCTGATATTGCCGATAAGATGTTTTTTGGATCCTCACCGATATTTTGCCGATATCGATATTTTCAACATTGATCAAAATCATTCGCCATATTTGATTTGATGACCATACCTAACTTGCCACTTAGCTTGTTTGAGTGGATAACCTCTTGGACCAAGATCACGTTGTCCAATATTTGTTTGTGCTTCATAAAACCTCCTTGGTTTTCCGAGATTATTGTAGGAAAAGACTTGTTTATTTTGATGGCCATAACCTTAGTCAAAATCTTGTAAGAAGATTACATAAAGAAATAGGACGGAAGCCAGAAAAGGAGGGCTTTGGCTCTTTTGGAATGAGAGCCAAGAATGAAGAGTTTGTGCCCCCAACTTCCCTTTCAATTTGGATAGATTCAACATTCTTAGCAGGTCCTTTTTAATTAAGCCCCAGAAGGATCTAAAAAAGCTAATGGAGAAACCATCTAGCTTGTGATCTTTGTCTAGATCAAGGACCCAAATGGCCTCTATCACCTCTGATTCCTCGATTGGCTTGACAAGCTCTTGATTCTTTGATTCCAAGACTATCGAGGGAAGACAAGAGATGAAGGATTGCACATCTTCAAAGTCATTTTCTTTGTCTTCGATACGCAAAACTTTGAAGAATCGAAAGACTTCTTGTTTAATTACAGGAAACATGGATATTTTAGGAAGACCCTCAGGAGAGATTTCTTTCACTCGATTTATAATTTCTCGAGCTTTGGCTTGTCTGTGGAAGAACGTGGAATTCCTATCCCAACTCGAAGCCAAAGGCTTCTCGACTTTATTCGACAATACTCTTCCTCTTGTTTGTTAAGGGCATGAATTTTCCTGATTCGCTGTTTTTCTTTTCCTAGAGCTTCTCTGTAATAAACTCTTCTTCCATTAAGTATTGATGACCCTCCATAATTTTAATGAGCCCATTCTTTTCTTGGCTTGGAGGCTTAAAGTGTTCCTTCGCCCAGATCCTGAAGGATTGCTTGACCATCTGCAACTTAGTCTCCCACACGAAAGCTGGACAACTGGTAATCGGTGATGCCCCCGATTGTTTTACTATATTTGCAACTCCTTTATGTAGCCATCCAGGATTATAACAGAAAGAAATCAAAAAATAATTTTCAGGAGGATCCATTTTTAACATAATTGGCCGGTGGTCTGAGACGGCCTAAGCCAGGATTAAAGACAAAAACGATTTCCCTTTGACTAACTAATCACTATGGATAAGAAGACAGTCCAAACGAGCAATGATGTGCTTCGATTTGCTTCTACGATTGGACCAGGTGTACTTTCACTTTTTTGGAGGGATGTCCAAGAGATCTCATTCGGAAATAAGATCCTTGAGACATTCCCATAAAGGGTCCTTAACTACACTTCCCCCATGCTATCCTGAAGAATATAGCACAGCGTTAAAGTCCCTACCTACAACGTTGTTCGCATGCCACTATTCGTCCTTTAGATTAATTGAGGATTTCCAAAACTTTTCCTTCTCATTGTACAAGAGTGGGGCATAAATATTGATAAAAGAGAGGATCTCCTTTGTGCTCTTTTCTTCTAGTTTTACCGCCACCCGAATTTTGGATTTTGTACATTCTTTTAGTGAAAAACAAGAATCCAATCGCAGATTGCAAAGGCCGCCAAATTGTAAGAACTTCAGGCTAGACCAAAATTACCTCTCCATTTTTTTTTGCCATGGAGAGAATCTCAATTTCTTCTAATTTGGTTTCTTGTAGAAATAGAACTTAAGGATTGTCTCTTCTCACTACATATTTGACTACTTGGGATTTGATGGGGTTTTCCATTCCCCGTATATTCTAAGAAACGATAATCATTTAAAGTTAGAGGAGCCCGACTTACCTTCACCAGACTTGACGCTCCCATGTTCCTTCTTGCTCACTTCTTTAAAATCTCGATAATTTCCAATATTTTGTGACTCATCGGGGTGGACGAGCTTTGCAGGGTCTAGGCTTTATCATCTAAGACTTGGACGTTCCTTATCAGATCCTCCTCTTGATACTCTCCTGGCTCTCTTTCGTCAATATTTCTTTCCCCTTCTAACGCATTTCCTTCCTTGCCCAACATTGTTTGTTTTGCAATTAGTTCCTCTAGTTCAGATTCCTCTTAAGATATTATTTCAAAAGGATTGCCCAAAGAGGAGGTGCCATTCTTCGCAGGAGGGTTAGGATTCTTGATGTTCCCTTTCCCACCTTTGCTCTCTTTTTTTGAGTGTTCCATTGATTTTCTTGGGCAAAATTCACCCCTTCTTCATTCCCTTTCTAGTCTTTTTTGCAATCACGACAACTCTTACACTTAAACAGAATTTGGTTGTAGTCGAGGGGCTAGACATGCTTCCGATCTTCTTGTGTCAAAACAATTTCGGGGTGGGGGGCTTTCTCCAGGTCCACCTCCACACAAATTTTAGCACATGCAAACTATTGGCCTTTTGGCGTAGCACGACCTAAATACCTTCCGACGACACTTCCTATGGCCTTCAAACAATCATCACTCCAGCATGATAGATGCAGGTGAAGGAGTTTGACCCAGATAGGCTTAGCTATGGGAATGTCCTCATCTGGATTAAAATCCAGAGACCAAGCATAAGGTACATTACCCTTGAGCCAAAGGAATATGGCCCATTTCTAAACACAATGTCTTTGTCTTCTTTGCATTCGAAGAGAAAGACAAAAAAACCATTTCCCACAACATATACCCCTAAGCTTCCTTTTGTCATGGCCTTCCAAGATTTATCAGTCCACGTCTCTAGAGATTTGGGCAAGAGACCCAAACCCATGAACTTTCCAATGAGAGCTTTGTCAGAGAAGGTTAACAAAGTCCTCCAAACCCCTAGGGGAAGAGCAACTGACAAAATACTCCCTGATTTTTTAACAAACTTTGGATGGTGCTCTTTTGACTTGGGATGATATTTGAGGTTCGAGATTAGTGTATGGAAGGCAACCATCTCATCGTCAGGGAGGGGCCCTCCTAGCCCCAAAGCCATTGCCAGTCAGCAAAAAGGCCGTCGAAGATTGCAGTGGAAGATTGAAGTTTCATAGCAAAGAAATGCAATTGCAGAGCCTTTCCTTCAGATGTCATATTTACGTTGATAGGTGTTCGTTTTGGATTTGTTCACCTCAAATTTTCATCTACCCTTTTTGCCCTTATTTGATGTCTGTTACATGATTTAATTATCCTGTGTCGTTGATTTATGTGATGATGTGGCTTGAAAGTTGCGCTACTACTCTTAACTTGTCTTTGAAGAAAACCAGTATGTAGGTTCATGGAGGATTGTGAAATCCGGTGTTCTCAGTTTTCTTACTTGTAGGGTTTTCAGATTCCTTGCATGTTTGAGCAGCTAAATCTAAAGGTTTCAACCGAAAGACATGAGAAGCCTTGCGCTACATGGAGGATTTTTGAGTTGATGCCAAGGAAAAATGATTTGGGGGATTTGGTGCCAGATCACTCCAACTTGCATTGATCAATTTGATTTGATGTCCTTTGACCCTGAGGTAGAACGAATACTAAAAGTGATGGCCCTCAAGTTTGGTTAGTTGTTGGCGTTCATTCAGAATTTTGATGATCCATGTCGGTATGTTTTTAGTTTCTCGGGCATGAGTTTAAAGCTAGATGGCTTTAGACCTATAAGAAGATTCAGAAGGGGCTATGATTTATTCTCTGTTGATGAAGGTACTCGATTTGTAGCCTTATATGATAAGCTAACATTTAAAGTTGCAGTACACAAGTTCGAATCTTTCTAAAACCCAGATTGGACAAGGTGTTGGAATCATGATCGCTGTTACACCAAAACCCACGAGTGCTAGTAAACGAACACATTGCCAGAGTTAACGGATCTCAAGAGGTGTTTAAGCACATGTCATGAAACACACGGGGAGCACTGGATTATTGAATGCCCAACAATCTCCCCAAACGCGAGCTGGGTGTAATTTGAACTCGAGACCTTTGGCTCTGATACCACTTGTTGGAGTCATGATTGCCATTACACCAAAACCCCTAGATGTTAGTAAATGGGCACATCCCTAGAGTTAATGGATACTCGAGAGGCGGTTAAAGACATGTCACGAAACACACGGGGAGTGCTGAATTATCCAATGCCCAACACAAAGGTGGGTGTGGATCTCCATAAATTTTCTGGCATTGGAATCTTAACCTGGATACATCTGATATCGGGCAATAGGGAATTGATCTTGATTGATGATACAAAGAGGGTCAGGGTGGTGGAACTCCATCAGCAGCCGATGATGAAAACCAAGCCACTAATTCTTCCTTCTCCTGTTTGATTAGCTCTTGTTTCTGCGGATGGATCACAATGATGAAGTTGTCGTAGCCAGCAGCGATATAAGGGAGGTGGATGGAAAAGCTATTGACTCTTCTGTCACGGTCGATATATATGTCTTCGGCGATGTCATGAGTCATTTAGGTAGCATTCATCTAAACAAAAGCATCAGCGATTTGGGAGAGCTTCAAGTGAAGATTGTGAATTTTGGAACACAGAGTCATCTTGCCTTCTTCAGTGCGTCAACTCTTTGTAACATTTATTCCTATATATTGAAAACTGTTTCAGCAAAGGATATTGTCCAATTGCAAGCAATACAAAGTACAGAAAACGAGATAGCTCAGGTGCCTGAAGAAAGAAAAAATTGTGGATCTTGTCCACCATTGGAGTATATATATCATATTTTGACAAATTTGCAACCAGTCCTGCCCTGTTTAGTGAAGATAAGAGGGATGTTCTTTTCAATGTACTATTAAGCACCAAAGTCGACGATCAAAACTGTAATGAGCATGCATTTTAGAATGTCGTGAGATCTCTTCGTCAACAGCTGAAGAAGGAAAAAGGTAAAGATTTCTCAAACATAGAGATTCAAATGGTTGTAAAAGGATTTGATTCATGGATATCTGGGGCTCGGTTGATGTTACGGGCTTGACAAATTAAGGCTATGGGAACATGGATTCGCACCCTTGCTTGCCTTGTTCCTATCCAAATAGCCTGAGCAGAAAACAATGGGCTGCTTTCTCTCAAGGACGGGCTTCAGAAACTAACGGAACTGAGTTATCAAGACAGTTTATCTCTGGCAAATTTGATTACTTCTGGAATTTATGATGCAGTTCTTAGAAACTGGGAGGGTGAAATTATGGTGATATCATCCATGGAAAAACAAAGTAGTGGAAAATCTTACTTGTTAAATCACTTCTCAGGGTCTCTTTTGGATGTGGCAGGTGGAAGGTGTACCGGTGGAGTGTGGATGACTGCGAGAGCAGCAGAGAAACGCATCTATGTCGTGCTGGACTTTGAAGGACTGGGTAGTTTTGAGCGGACAGAGCAAGAAGATATGCTCCTATCGGTTCTATATGCAGCTAAAAGCAATTTAACAATCTTCAGCAACTAGACTTGTCACTCACATTATAGTTGCAAAAGGGTCATGATTTTGTCTTGGACATTCAACAAGGCCAAAAATTCTGGCATGGATCTGGGTGATTGTAAAAGCCTATCATTCTGGATACCAAGGGATTAACATATGCAAATTGTGTGCAGAGTAACTGTCAGCAGTTCCCTTGCAAAAGATGGCGACATGACAACTTTTCTCTGCTCAACTCAAGCATTATTTTACAATTACAAACAACTTCCTATTCAACGCATGCTAGACTTTGACTTTCTCTGCAGTTAGTTTCCTTTTGCTTCTTCAATGGCTTCGTAAATGTTCTCCTTACATGGGGAAGCTTGCACAAAACATTTGATTCAATTTCATCTTAATTTAGTTATACTATGGTGGATGATAGCTGAGATCAGTTTTGTTTACATTTCAGGTAGAGAGACAACGTCTGTTGCTGGAATCATCAATTCTGGTTCCGAAGAATTTCAGGAACTGTTCTTTGGGAAGGAAGAAATTGCCATACCTGTTCATTCAGCATGAGTCTCTTCCCTTACTCTGCGGCAAGTATTTTAAATTTCTATGGGTGTTTTGTTTCAAATAATTTGAACTTAAAATCTTGAATGTTTTTTATAACACTTCTGTGCATATTTTGCGGTATTGAGGCTGCATACAAAGCCCATCCGATGTCTTCATCAATTTTGCATCGTTTAGAAGGCACCTTCAATAAATTTTTGCTGTGGGTTTGATTTTATTCTTATACCATCTTCATCTTGAGATATGGAAGATAGGAGAAAGGAATATTGTCTCTCCCGGTAGCTCTCTCCTGTTCTTCCAGACCATACCATTATAGTATCTGCTAACCATATTCTCAACAGTCTTCATTTGAACCCTCTCCCATATCTGCTGCTCGCTAATCTGTAAAGAGAGTGCATGCTGTCTGTGCAGTGCATTTGCTTCCCCCTGTCTGCTCTCAAGCAGGCAACAATCACAGTAACAGCTATAATAGCAGGTGTCCCGGAAGGAGATACTAAACTTTTGATTGCTTATGCCCGTGCTAATAATAAGGTAAAAACAATTTTCATTAACATTATTTCCCGGATAGTTTTTCATTATCGTGTTCGCCAAGAAAATCTAAAAGATCGGCTGTGTGAGATGGGACAAGGAAATTAAGGGATGGTTGTCACTTCAGTTTTTTATTAAAGGTCCCCTTTCAGTGTTATGGACTTTTTGAAGGTTACTATAGAACAGAGTCAGAATTACCCTTTTCCTTTTTTTTCCCTAAAAAAAAACCGTAATTTTATTTAATGATAAAATCACCTTGCATGCATTCGAAATAAGGGTCCATAAATAGGATCAGATCCCCAGACAAGGCAATAATCATACAAAAAGATTCAGAGTACATGTTTAAAAATGTAAAATGCAGTGTTAAACCACCATAGGCAAGCATTTATACTGTCCACAAATGACTAAATATAGTCCTGATGCATATCTATATAGTCCTGATACCGTTTTCCTAGTTGATGCTAAATGCTTAAAAATGTGCTGCAGCTTATAATTGGGCCTGCTACTGTAGGTGGAATTCAGACCGGAGCATTCAACATTGGTGATACAGCTAGCACAATTGACAACATTTTTCAGTGCAAGCTGTACAGACCAGGATCTGTTGGCTTTGTTTCTAAATCGGTAATTATCTTAAGCTCCCTCTTAGGTTGGAGTTGTCTTGAGCAATACTCTGCTCTAACATGTTCCTAACTCTGGAATCCACTTGTATCTTGAAATTTTGCTGTAATCACGAAACCCACTTGTATCTTGATATTTTGCTGTAATCACGAAACCATTTTATTTGTAACGAGGTTTTACCATCGTGGTCGTCATAGAAAATTCGCTAATTGAGTTGTAAGTTTATAATAACCTTGGGGTTGCTCCAGGTTTCGGGGAAATCAAACTAAGCTTGAAGTTGATTTTTACTCATTATCTTTTGTACTTATAGATGTCTACCTTAATAAATATATGACAGATTTTAATGGAAGAGAATAGATATTTAACAGATTCCAAATGAATGAATAGATACATGACATATTTTAATGGAAGTGAATAGATATTTAACAGATTCCAAATGAATGAATAAATATATGTCAGATTTTAATGGAAGTGAATAGATATTTAACAGATTCCAAATTAAGATAGATTTTTCTTAATTATTGTATATTATATATATTAATAATATATTATATAAAATTAGTGTTTTTTTATCATAATATATAATATATAAATAATAAGAGTGGGTTTTTTTTAATATTAATAATATTGAAGTTGAAATATATTTCTTATAAATTTAATGAATTGAAATTAAAATGAATATAGATTAATTAATTTTGTTTTAAATAAATTCATAAATAAATAATTTCACATAATTAAATTAGTAATTTTATTTATTTTATTTATTATTTTAAATTATTCATTCAATAAACTAAAATTAAGGAATAAAAAACCTAAAAAAATATTTTTAAAATTAATGAATAAATAATTAAAAATATATTTTAAAATGAATCATCTAACAATTTCATTGAGCTAGGTTAGTCTATTCATCCATTATTATAGTTTTCCATTGATCCAATTGGATAAATGAGTTAAGTATTTATTTATTTGAGAAAGCTACTCTATATTCTCAATTTGATTGTGCTATTTTCATATTGACTAATATAATTTCACTGTAAACTTGTAAAGTTAATCAATTAATGGGCTGAGATTGCAGTTTTCAAGTACTTGTAGTTAGTGGTGCTGTATTATCTTAGTTTGAGTAATTTAATTGTATTCCTTTTTAAAATTCAAAAATATTGGATAAGTATACATATTGTTGTTGAAATTACTACAATTTAACAATCTTATCTTATGTTGTTGAAATTACTACAATTTAACCATCTTTTCCAATTCTCATTACACCTTCTATTGGCGTCTCTTCAACCGTGTAATCAACAAATAGCTTAGTTTTCTAAATATAACTACACATGCCTACATTTAAAGCGAGCGACTAAATAACTTGAACATGTTAACTGTTGCAGAACAAACTTAATGGGTTTCAGGACATGTAGTTCTCTTCGTGCAAAGCCATGTAACCAACGAATAGCTTAGCTTAGCTTTGCAGATCAACTGTTGCAACACAACCTTATTGCAAGTCAACTATTACAGCCCAAACTTATGGGCTTGAGAGACATATACTCCTCTTGAATCAAACCCCTGTAAACGCCGAATAGCTTTGTTCTCTAGATCTGAACACTCAATTAAGATGCGATTAAAGCAAAGCTACTAAATAGCTTAAGGCTAGTAACAAGTCAACTGTTGCAACACAAACATATTGGGCTTCAGATATATATACTCTTTCACTAGACCGATCTAACGAACGAATAGCTTAGCTTAAACGCTTTGCAGGTCAAGGTTGCAGCATAAACTTACTAAGCTTCAGAGATTTATAATCCTCTTCAGCCAAACCCATATAATCGGCGACTAGCTTAGTTTTCTAAATCTAAATACCCAACTTAGATGCATACAATTAAAGAAAGCTGCTGAAAGGCTTATACCTGGTAGAAGGTCAACTGTTGCAGCACAAACTTATTGGGCTTCAGATATATGTACTACTCTTCACCCAAACCCTTGTAGCCAATGAATAGCTTAGCTTAGCATTGCAGGCAACTCTTGCAGCACAAACTTATTGGGCTTCAGACATATATATTCTCTAGCTTAACCAACTAAACATTTGGCCACGAGAGCCCAACGAAATGGCTTCTGCTGTTCACCCCACCAAGGGAAAGTGTCCAGATCACTTATAGGCAAAAATACTGAGCAGGTCAACTGGAATAATTGAAAATTCCTGACACAGAATTGCATTCAAGCCGGAGCTTTGAAACGCAAAAATTCAGCACCCACATACCTGCAACCGTGAGCCACTTCCTCAAGTCCCCTCGCAGATAACTCAGAGCACTTCTCGAGTTTGAGCTACTGCAACATGTGACCTCGACCCCTGACGAGAGTGGCGAGATCATCATCGGTAACAATCATTCTGCCCAGATTGAACGCCTTGAGACAGAGATAGGTGAAGGAGATCTGGTCTATCCAGGGCTTGGCATAACATCCACAATCGTCAGGGAGCAGATTATACATTGCGGCCCTGGGTTTCCCCTTTACCGTAAGGGACTCCAGCCTGGTGAACCTGCGGGTGAGGTCGCTGGCTTGTATCGAGTAGCAGAAGGCCACGGTCACATGATTCCTTGTGAAGGCATCCATGCCTTAACACTTCTTGCAGCCCAGAGAGACCGAGCCGCGGTCTCTCGGATCCTCCAGCTGGCCCATAACGCACTCCAGGGCCTCGTCCGATATGCATCCATACCTCGCCCGTTTCACGGCCATCACATTCAACACAGAGAGGTGATATACTCAAAGAATATATTCATATGGATTATATACACAGAACCCATGCTCGACCTCGGCTTCTGATCAGGTTGGTTCCTTGGTTGTCTTATCTCTATTTGCGACATGCCTATCGCTCATTGCTCACTCATCGCATCTTACAGTAAAAATCTAAGCTTCCTGTAGGTCGGGAAAATCTCTCAGACGACAAAAGGGGGAGTGGATCCGTCAGCGTCGCGTGATGGGGTTCGATTTCCGCGACTATCAAACGTTATGCGAATTGTTTTTACTTAGATTTTTTTTTTTTTTTAAGTTTTTTCATCTAATTTCTTTAAATTTTGGTGAGAATTTATTGAAATATGGTAATACGTTGATTTCTGCGACTAATATTATGCGAGTTCTCTTTACTGAAAATAAATTTGGAAGTTTTTTAAGTTTATTTTCTTTAAATTTTGTTGAGAATTTATTGAAATTACAATTTTGATGAATAGAAGTTCTGTTAAATCATATATAGAATTGGAAAACCAATTTAAACAACACAAATCAAGATTTCACCTCAAAATTTTTTAGAGTCATGTTTATGGAAATTAAATTTGGAAGTTTTTTAAGTTTATTTTCTTTAAATTTTGTTGAGAATTTATTGAAATTACAATTTTGATGAATAGAAGTTCTGTTAAATCATATATAAATTGAAAATTTTTTTACAGTAACAATGTTACATCAATATTTTTTAGAGCATGTATGGAAAATAGATGAGCCTCTACAAAACACAAAATATTAATCTTAGCAGCCTAAAATTTAGAAATCTTTGGTAACAAATTTCCTATATTTTGAGAAAACAATTTTCTACTATACCACAAAATTTTTTCTTACAACAAGTTCAAAAAAATGTTGGAGAATGAGTTCCATAATTTTTGAAAACTTTAATTATTATGTTTTTCTACCAAGCTCAAGAACCATTACTAACTCATGTTCTCTATATATTCCAAAAATTATATAAATATATATGAATAAAAATGTAGATGTAATAACTAATAAAAAAGCGAGTCTCAAATTTATCGATGGCAACGGTTCAACGTCAAATTTCATCTCGGTAAGCCATCAAATATATTCCGAATATTCTCTCGCATCTTCAGACCCGATATATATCTCTAGATATAGATATATATGCGAATCAGAAATTTGAATGCAGTGGCAATGGGGGAAAGGGGAGCAAATACACGTGTGTCACCGTGTATATCGTTTTTGGTATTAATGCTGTCATTACTTGGCGTAGTGGAGAAAGGGGGATCAATTCCAATTCCAAGCACGGCAGATGGCCCGCAGAACCCAGTAACAGTGCGTTTTGATCCATCCCTTCGTAAAGGCAGCGATGACCTTCCCATGGACAATCCCAAACTCGCCAAGAGAGTCCCATCGATATTTCCAGAACAAATTTCTCTTGCCCTTTCAACCCACGATTCTATGTGGTTGTCATGGATTACAGGTATAACCACCTTAATTTTCAATCAGATTAGTCAACATGTGGATGCAGATTATAATAATTTTTTGATTTAAGTGAATAAATTGGCTTTGTGCTGCAGGGGATGCTCAGATGGGGCCTACAGTTAAGCCTTTGGACCCTTCAAGTGTTGCAAGTGAGGTCCGCTATGGGACAGAGAGTGGGAAATATAAGTTTGTTCAAACTGGCGCTGCTTCTGTGTATAGCCAAATATACCCATACGAGGGCCTTCTCAATTATACTTCTGGCATCATTCATCATGTTCGTCTTCAAGGTAACTATTGCCAGAAGTCTTTTTAATCTTCGCCACAAGGGGAAAATATTTGCAAATTGCAACCTTCCCTGTTTTCGTATAAAATTTCATGAAGGCTTTTCGATGGCCTCAGGTTCCCAGTCCTTTTTAATACAATGCCATATTTTGTCTATCAAATTAGGGAACTATTCGGAGCTAATGTGGCATTGAAATTCTTGAATTAAGATAATATTTTTTCGCTTAATGTAATCACGAAATCTGGTTACCTCACCAAACTCACAAGTCAGTATGAGTCAGGGTCTGTCCGTTATGTTATAAAAAATAATCGCAGAGATTATTCATGTGGCAACAAATTTGTATGGAGTATCATTCTACAATATCATTCATGTGGCAATTTGGAATAATGCTTACATTAGTATATAGGTAGGATGGTAAGATTGGGTTGTTGGGGTTTTGTTGAGAGATTTTTTCAACAATATTCTTTTTGTTTGGAATCTGTTGAATCTAGTGACCACTACTGCTATTTATGTGGTTTGTAATTTGGCTTTGTGATGGTAGGATTGGGTTGTTGGAGTTTTGCTGAGAGATTTTCTCAACAATATTTTCTTTGTTTGGAATCTGTTGAATCTAGTGTTTATTGAAGAAAGTGTATCTAGGTTCGGTATTTACAAATGTAATTGTGATCTTTGTACTTGTCAAGAAAAAGAATATTATTTTTGAATTATAAGAATAAGTTTCTTTCTCATTTCATAGGTCTAGGAAAGTCAAAGAGTCAAAGAGCTCTTCTTGAGCATATTTGTAATGTATATATAAGTCTACCTAGTGACTAGATTAGCCCTCCAAGACCAACACAATCTTTATGAAGAAGACAAGAAGCAAAATGATAAAGATTACAATCATGTTGGCCTCAAAAATATATATATATATTACTATCATGTCGGCTCAATAAACAAACACAACGTTTCACACTGTATGTTGGCTCATTTATGGAGACGTGACCACTATAAATACCCCGCTGGGGTCACCATAGAAAACACAGAACTTCGCATAAGCTTCTGCAACTTCGGATATCTCTGATAATTTCGGATAAGTGTCTGCAACTTGGGATGATAACAGAGGTAGGAATTTACAGGGTAAGTTCCTCAGATAGAACACCAAAGGACACTGCTCACAAACAGATCATAGATCAATACACCAATATTGTTGACGTGGTTAAAACCCTCAAAGAGGGAAACAATCCACGACTTGAGCCAACGCGGCCATTTCAGACAATTTATTAATAAAATAATGAAAATTTACATAAGCTTCTCTCATGAACAATTATCTTACAAATGACCTTCCATGCTTTTTAAATAGAGATCATGGACCAATTAGGTGTTAAGCCACGGATCAAGTGTCGGTAATATCAAGGAGAGAATGAACTGTCAGATCACTACATATCGTGACCGTCGGATTGTAAGTTACAAAAGTACATAGTAAAGAAACACACTTTACCTAACTCTACACTAGACCAAGTTATACTTAACTATTTCCT
>APFE031446362.1:87308-140263 GCA_000404065.3 Pinus taeda | reverse complement strand
CTTCAGGCAATTTATTAATAAAAGAATGAAAAATTACATAAGCTTCTCTCATGAACGGTTACCCTACAAATGACCCTCCATGCTCTTTAAATAGAGATCATGGGCCAATCGGGTGTTAAGCCATGGATCAAGTGCCGGTAATACCGAGCAGAGAATGAACCGTCAGATCACTACATATCGTGACTGTTGGTTTGTAAGATAGAAAATTACATAGTAAAGAAACACACTTTACCTAACTCTACACTAGACCAAGTTATACTTAACTATTTCCTATGTGTCAGAATGTCCTAACATCCTCCCTTAAGAACAACTTGGGATAGGATTGAAGGATGTACAAATATGACACAATAGGAGAAGGAAGGAGGCACTAGAGCCTATCCCCCCTTAGTGACAACTTCTTGAACTCCAACCACGAATCGAAGTTTAGTAAAGTTTGCCTCTGTGAGAACCTTTGTAAAGATGTCTGCAACTTGATCATTTGTTGAACAATATTGCACTTCAAGAACATGGTCATGAATGAGCTTTCTGATGAAGTGCATGTGCAGTTCAATGTGTTTGCTGCGCTGATGTTGGACTGAATCTTTGCATAGTTGAATGGCACTTTGATTATCACACTAAAGTGTAGTCAGATGCTGCTGCCGAAAGCCAAACTCTGACAAGATCTGACGAAGCCACATGGCTTCCTTACTAGTTTCTACGGCACCACGATACTTTGCTTCCGCTGAAGAAAGAGAAATGGCACTTTGTTTCTTGCAAGCCCATGTAATAGGTCCTGAACCAAGAGTGAATACATAACTTGCAGTAGACTTCCGATCATCAAGGTCACTAGCCGAATCGGAATCAGTGAAACCAACCAATAGAGGAGATGCTTCTGCACTGTAATGAATCCCAAACTGAATTGTACCTCAAACATAATGAAGTATTCTTTTAGCTGCTTTCCAATGACTTTCATGTGGGTTTTGCATAAACCGAGCAATAAGGCCAACAACAAAGGAAAGATTATGACGAGTATGGGTTAGATACAAAAGTTTTCTTACAAGTTGACAGTATAAGGTAGCATCAACTTCAGGGGAAGTACAAGTGACTGAAAGTTTGGCTCCAGAATGAAAGGGAGAAGGGGTTGGCTTACAGTCTTCCATGTGAAAATGGCGTAGAAGATCATAGACATACTTGGACTGGGGAAGGGAAATACCTTCCTTGGATTGCAAGACTTGAAGACCAAGAAAATAATGCAAGTGTCCTAAGTCTGTCATTTCAAACTTCTTTTTAACACTGGACTTCACATGGTTTATAAGGTTGGGATCACTACTAGTAAGGATAAGATCATCAACATAAAGAACAAGAATGATAAGAGACTTACCCACTTTCCTGGTGTAGACAGTATTGTCAGAATGACACCTAGAAAAGCCAGTATCTAAAAGAAAGCTATCCATTTTGGCATACCAAGCCCCAGGGGCTTGCTTGAGATCATAAAGGGATTTCTTAAGCCAACATACAAGGCTGAAGTCTATTTGTATAAAGCTAGTAGGTTGTTCCATGTAGATTTCTTCATGCAAGTCCCCATCCGAGAAGGTAGATTTAACATCCATCTGATGGACTTCCCATTTGAAAGAGGCAGCAAGGGAAAGAACAAGGCAGATAGAGTTCATTTTGGCAATAGGGGAGAAGGTTTCAATATAGTCAATTCCTTCAACTTGTGAAAAACTCTTAGTAGCAAGATGAGCTTTATGTTTATCAACTTTTCCATCTGGTCCATACTTGGTTTTGTAAACCCATTTGCATCTAACAAGTTTTTGTCCCTTTGGAAGAGGAACAAGATCTCATACATCATTTGCCAATAATGAACGATATTCTTCATTCATAGTTGCGTCCCAATTTGTATGGCCTAAAGCTTCTACAAAGGTGTCAAGATCATAATTCGCTGAAGCTTGAGCCAGTAAAGAAGAGGCTCTATTGAACTGCGAATGTGTATGTCGCTAATCTGTAACTCAACAAAAAGAAATACTTGAACCCAAGACCTTTATTCTCATAAAACAACTTTGGACCAAGTGAGCTAGTTTAAAAAGTTAGTAATTTTTAGAAAAGAGGAAGGTTTTTTTTTTTTTTCATTGAAGTTTTGGGGTGCATGCTTACTTGAAAAATCTGTTTTTGCCTACAAAACAAAAAACCACAAAACCCAACATGGACATGCAAAAAAAACCAAACCTTACGGCTTGAAGTTAGCTTTCACCGGAAACTAAATATTTTCCTCAATGTTTCTAATTTTCCAAGATCACACTAAGGCAGGCAGAAAAGAGCATACGCATGAGAAAAATCCTTTCTTTATGTTTTTGATTTGTCCAGATCGCACAGAATCATAGGGCGAAAAACATACAAAAAAATGAAAAGTATAGATCCAGTAATAAAAATCAGAGAGCTAAATAAACCGAAATAAACAGAGAGATGAATAACTAGAACTGCAAAATTTTTTTGTGTACCTTCAGATCTTAAAAATGACGTATCTAGGGCTACCAGAAACCTTTTCGCGTGAAATGAAAGTGGTTCCTCACTGGAACCGATGCTCCTAACACAATAGAGTAGTCCTGTTAGCCTAAAAATAGTCAAAAATAATAGAACTAGGAAACGACAATCAAATGCAGTTGTACTGGCTTTGGATTTGGATCACCAATGGATGCGACCCTCAAATAGCTCTGATACCATGTAGGAATTTACAGGGTAAGTTCCTAAGATAGAACACCAGCACCACTCACAAACAGATCATAGATCAATACACCAGTATTCTTGATGTGGTTAAAAACCTCAAAGAGGGAAACAATCCACGAGCTGAGCCAACACGACCACTTCAGGGAATTTATTAATAAAAGAATGAAAATTTACATAAGCTTCTCTCATGAACGATCACCCTACAAATGACCCTCCATTATCTTTAAATAGAGATCATGGACCAATCGGGTGCTAAGCCATAGATCAAGTGTCGATAATACCGAGGAGAGAATGAATCGTCGGATCACTTCATGTCTAGAACATATCGTGGCAGTCAGATTGTAAGTTACAAATGTACATAGTAAATAAACACACTTTACTTAACTCTACACTAGACCAAGTTATACTTAACTATTTCCTATGTGTCGGAATATCCTAACAAATTGACCTTAGTAAGGAAATTGTAGAGGCACAATGCAAGCAAAAATGGAGTTCCTTGGTACTATCCATTCCATATTGTACGTAATTTCTAGGGGGGAAATGGTTCTAGATGAATATTTCTACTTGGCCCTTATGAGGAAATGAAGGAATAAAATTCAAAGGAAGCATAAATAGTAAAAATATCACAACCCTAGTATATTCTTGGAAGTTCACAATTTTGTGTATATCAATATGGAAAAACAACAATTTTTTCTAATATACCATGTGAAGGACCTCATGATCAACAAATCAAAAGATTGGGATTATGCCAAAAGGTGTCTATATAGATAGAAAACTTGGAACTACGAATTCGGTATTATGTTCTACAATTAAACGAGGTGGACATTGTTGAAAAAATGTAGCAACAAAGGTGAAATTTGACTTAGCCTTGGTCAAATTGAGAAAATTCAAAATTTCCACATCAGCAGACAACTTGGAGGTAGTTAACCGAGGTGAAATGGCTCTTGTCACTCAGTTTTCTCAGTATATTCGATTTAGAGGGCTTGAAGTTCAATTATGCATGTGTAATTGCTAATTTGTAGTAATCCAATTCAGTTATTTCCAGTTGTATTCAGTTAAATTAGTTCTAACTATTGATAAAACTAGTTGGAGGTTAGTTTTGTAGTGGGACAATAGTCTAACTCAGAGATCATCCAGTTCACTGATCAATCAACTGAAAATAGCTCGTGCATGCAAAGAATTCGAGTTGCCAGTTGTGGTGGAGATTCCAAGGCAGTGTAACATTAGTTGTAGACTAGTCTTCAGTGTACATGTGTTTCATGCAATCAAAGATCAACCCTTAGGAATCAATTTGGAGGAAATTCCTAAAAAATAGGGGTTAATTTCCTTTGGATTTTTGCAAGGAAATAGGAGCTTAGGTCGATGCAAAAATTGACTAAGTCTGGGCCAGGGCTTCTAATTAAGTAGAGAGAACAATTATTCACTTGTAGTTTGTGCTCAAAGCGAGCAAGCAATTGTAATACATTCTCTATTCATCTCATTAAAGCAAGCATGATTAAGGGGATTTTACCAGTTGGTTTCCCTTAGATAAATATGTGTACTTGTGTATGTGATTGATGCATGTTTGTGAATGTTGTTCTAAATTGTAAATTAATTTCCACAGAGCAATAAGTAGAAATGTGTCTCTTGATTTAAATAATTTTTTATGAGAAGTTGCAATTCTATCACCATATTTCTACATGGTATCAAAGCATGATTCACATTAGAATAGGAATTTCGAAGTTGTTCCTCAGGAGGTTCAAATTTTCTGCTTCAATGTGGCATAATCTCTTCAGAGTTGGGAGAATGGCCTTCAATGGACTAAGATTAGAGTATGCCTTGGAAGGTAGCTCAAATTTCATTACTTGGAAGGATCACATGGAGGCAGTGCTTGATGACAATGGATTGTTGGAATATGTCAAGAAAAAAATTCCAAAACTAGGATCAACTGATGCCCAAAACCTAGCCCAATGGAAGAAAGATGTAGCCAAGGTGAGAAGAATAATCTTGGAGGGAGTGAGAAACCACATTGTCTCAAATATCTATGGGAAAGAAACTCCTTTCGCAATGTGGAAGACACTAATTGAGCTATTCGAGAATAGAAATGACCATAGAAAATTGGCACTCAAAGACAAATTTAGAAACATTAAGATGCACAAGAATGATACTATTCTGCGGTATCTCACTCAATTTACACAAGTTTGGGATGAGCTTAGAGGGCTTGATGTGAATGTTGCAAAATATGACTTGGTGAGCCTAGCTCTTCTAGGCCTCCCCAAAGGCTGACATAGTTACCAATACTCGGTGAATAGGAGAGAGATATTATTGAATTGGGAACACTTATGGTTTGATTTGGTACTAGATGAAATTAGGCAAAGTATCAAAGATGATGTTTCATCAAAGGGAGAGGATGAAGAAAATTTTGCATTGGTTGGAGGGAAAGAAGGGAAAAGGGATGAAATCTCAAACCAAACCAGAATCCAGCTAAGGGGGAAAGAAGCAAGACTTGTCCAAAATAAAATGCTTCAATTGTCATGAATTTGGGCACTATGCTAAAAAGTGTCCACATAAAAAGCCTAGCAAGAAGAACTCAGGAGGAGAAACAAGTGAAGCAATGGATTCATATTTTGAGCTAGAAATCACCCTGATCGCATGCATGACTAAAAATGTGATGGGAAGTGTGTGGTACATGTACTTAGGTGCCTCATTCCATATGATAGGGTGTAGAGAGCTTTTCAGTGACCTGGAGGAGAAATATCTCTGTATGCAATTGAGCTTGGGGACGACAGAAGGTACAATGATACCGGGTTTGGTACAATAACCTTTAAGAGGGATTCAGGATCTCCTCTTTGCCTCAAATATGTCATGTTTGTACCATGCTTGAAGAAGAAACTCATATTTGTAGTAGTTTTGGAAGACTATGGCTATGATGTGATCTTCAGTAAAGTGAAAGGCTTTCTGAGACACATAGCTATTGGGCAGGTGAAGCATATTGAGGTTCTTGTGACAATTGTGTTGCATTAAGTAGCAGCACAGAGAAAGTGCAGAGTCACAATGTCGGTGAACTCTGGCACAAGAGATTGGGCAATTTACATCACGGTGCCTTAAAAATTAAGCAGCAAATAACCACTGTCCTCCCTATAGGATCACTTGAGAAACAAGATCTTTGTAAGGGTTGTACCTTGGGGAAGTATGTAAAATCCACATTCCATGATCGAGACAACAAAGCACATGAAATCCAGGAGAGAGTCCACTCTGATGTTTGTGGACCCTTCTTGACGACCTCCACTGCCATACATAAATACTTTGTTATTTTTATTGATGATTTATCATGGAAGTGTTGGATCTTCTTCATGTGGAAGAAGGATGAGACATTCTCAAAATTTGTAGAATTCAAGGAACTAGTTGAGAAAGAGACTGACAAGAAGGTGAATGCTCTTAGGAGCGACAATGGAGGTGAGTATGTTTAGAATGACTTCAAAGAATTTTGTGCCAAAGAAGGAATTCAAACAGAACTGACAACTCCCCATATAACACAAAAAAATGGGGTAGCTGAGAGGAAGAACCGAAGCATTATGGGAGTTGTGATAGCTATGCTACATGACCATGGCCTTCCACTACATTTGTGGGCAGAGGCATGTAACACAACAATCTAATTGCAAAACTAAAGTCATCATCAGATCCTTGGCATGATTACAGTGGAGGAGGCTTTCTTGGGGAGAAATTTGGATGTGTCTCATTTCATAATTTTTGGAGCCTCTATTTATTGCCATGTCTCCAAAGATTTGAGGAAGAAACTTGAGCTAAAAACAGAGTTTGGAGTTTTTGTGGGTTACATCGAAACTCCACACAATTACCGAGTGTACTTACCTTAACTCATAATGAAAGTTGTGTGAAGGGATGTAAAGTTTGATAGGAGAAAGCACTGAGATGCTCTTTTGTGAGGAAGCTACAAATCCCACAAGGAGAGGAGATTTTAGCTCCAAAGGAGGAGCCTTAGGAAGTTGTAGAGAAACCACAAATGGAGGAGCAAAGAGGAGGCAGAGTGGAGACATCCACTCAAAAAAAACCATCCAAAGAAGGTAGAAAAAGAACCAGGGAAGTTGAACTACTGGTGCAGGATGCAAGGGAGAATGTGGGAGCTCCTTGAATTTTTTGTAGGCAAAGGAGGCCACCTGAGAGTTACACTGGCCTCATGGCTCTAATGAATGAGCTTGAAGAGACTGAGCCATCCTATTTTTAGGAAGCAGTTGAGAACCCTGTTTAGGTTGATGCAATGGTGGAAGAATATGAATACATCATGAAGAAAAATGTTTGGGAAGTGGTCCTGAGGCCAACATATAAATCAATTATGGGTTCGAGATGGATCTTCAAGGTTAAGCATGTAACAGACAGAAGCATAGAGAACTATAAAGCTAGATTTGTGGCCAAAGGATTCTCTCAAGTTGAGGGAATTGATTATGAGGAAACCTTTGCTCCTGTAGCGAGGTATTCATCCGGTAGATCAATTCATGCACTGGCTGCGTAGATGGGGTGGAAGATCCACTGGATGGTTGTGAAAATAAAATTTCTCAATGGCGTTATTGAGGAGAAGTGTGCATTGAGACACTGAAAGGTTTTGAGACATTTGATCAGGAGTCTCATGTGTGTAGACTCAAGTGAGCATTTTATGGTCTCAAAAAGCACCCCGAGCTTGGTACACTAATATTGATAATTATCTCATTGGATTGGGCTTCACCAAAAGTGAAGCGGATTCGAACTTCTATTATATCTTGGTAGAAGGTAAATTATTTATCATTATTTTATATGCTGATGATTTAATATTGACATGTGATGAGCCGCTGATCCGTTCTTGCAAGGAGGACCTTGCAAGGGAATTTGAGATGAAAGATATGGGTATCATGCATTACTTCCTCGGGATGGAAGTATGGCATGGTGATGAGGAATTGTTTGTGTCTCAAGGAAAGTATGCCACCGAGATACCAAAAAGATTTCACATGGAGAGTTGTAAGCCCATGTAGACACCTCTAGTGACCAACTAGAGGAAGGAGAATGCCACTTTAGGTGAAGATGTTGATGCTACCATTTACAAGTAGTTAGTGGGTTCACGAATGTATCTTGTGAACACATAACTAGATATGTGCTACGTAGTAAACTGACTGAGCCAAGTTATGGTTAGGATGACCAACTTATATTTCAAGGCAGCAGAGCATGTTTAACAATGCCTCATAGGCACTACCTAATATGGATTATGGTACAAACGGACAAAGGGAGTGGAGCTACATGGCTTCACAGATGCAGATTGAGTAGGAAGTCCATCCGAATGAACAAGTACACTAGGTGGAACTTTTAGTGTTGGGCCTGCAACAATTTCCTGGTATAATAGGAAGCAGAGGTCTCTGGCGCTCAACTCGGCAAAAGCTAAACACATGACTGAAAGTCAAGTAACATGTGAGGTGATATGGATGAGAAAGATACATGTGGAAATATTTGTTCAAGATATGGATCCAAATGTGATATATTGTGATAATCAAAGTTGCATTAAGATCTCTGAAAATTTGGTATTTAATAATCGATCCAAGCATATCAATATCCAATATCATCATTTACGAGACTGTGTGCAGAGGAGGATAATGTTGCTACAATACATTCCGTCAGAGGAACAAGATGCTAACATCTTGACAAAGCCTTTGTCAAGAGGGAAGTTCAAATTCCATAGGTGCAGGATAGGGGTGGTTGATAATCCCTTTCTTGTTAAGAGGGAGTGTTGAAAACATGTAGCAAGAATGATTCAATTTGACTTAGCTTTGGTCAAATTAAGAAAATTTGAAATTCCACATCAACAAACAATTTGGAGGAAGTTAAATGAGGTTACATGGTTTTTGTCACTCAGTTAGCTTAGTAAATTCAAGTTAGAGGGCTTGGAGTTAAGTTATGCATGAGTGATTGCTAATTTGTAGCAATCTAGTTCAATTATTTTTAGTTGTATTCAGTTAAACTAGTTTTATCTGTTGACAAAAATAGACTTTGGAGGTCAATTATGCAGTGGGACAATAGTCTAACTAAGAGATCATCTAGTTAACTGATCAATCAACCAAAAATAGCTCATGCATGCAAGGAATTCAAATTTCTAAACCGTGGTGGATATTGAAAGGAAATGTAACATCAATTGTAGACTAGTCTTGAGTGTATAGGTGTTTCATGCAATCAGAGATCAATCCTTGGGAATTGTGCAATCAATTTGGAGGAAATATAAAACATAGTGGCCAATTTCCCCAGGATTTGCACAAGGAAATAAGAGCTCAGGTGGACTAAGTATGGGTCAGAGCTTCTAATTGAGTAGAGAGAACAATTATTCACTTGCACGTTGTGTTCAAAGCAAGCAAGCAATTGTCATACATTCTCTATTAATTTAATTAATGCAAGCATTCTTAAGGGGTTTTTACCAGTTGGTTTCCCTTAGATAAAACTATGTACTTGTGTATGTGATTGATGCATGTTTTCGAATGTTGTTCTAAATTGTGAATTAATTTCCACAAAGTAGTAGAGTAGAATTGTGTCTCTTGATTTAAATTAAATTTCTTGAATAGTTGCAATTCTATCACCATATTTCTACAAACATGGTGTTAGGAGTAGAACCATTGATACAATTAGGAGCCTATGCCTCAAACATCTAAAAACATTTTATGGATGTCAAATGACTATAACTATAAAATATATAGAAATCCTAAATCATAAAATAAAGACAACACAAACTACAACAAAAATATAAGAATCCAAAGAAAACTTATCTACACATCAAGGTAATATAAGTGAATGGCATAAACTTTCAATATTCAAAAAACAATCTATAGTTGATATAAATTTATATAACAAAAGACAAAAGCATTACTCTGGTTATAAGAAAAAGCAATTTTAAAAAGGTAGATAATCCTATATACATCAAATAAACATATAAATACTATAATAATAATATAAAATGTAACCATGATAAAAATAAATAACAAATATAATAATATAAAATCAATATAATATCACAAGGCATATCTTTTCAATGCAAGTCCCTCTTCATAGTTGTATTTATATATATGCCACCCTTTAAAACATCATTCATTTATCTCTTCTTTAAATATACATTTATATATTTTTCATCAATCCAATTAAAAGTAAAAATCCATAAATTCTTCCATTACAGTATTGTTTCTATTATACACAACGAATTCATTTTTAATTACCTTTTTCAAATAACCACCTCTACTATTTTAATGACTAGTCTTTTGCATTCAATGAATAACCTAGTCACGCATTCATTAACCCTTTTAATATAAAGAGGAGAAAAACATTTATATGGTTTACCTATGGTTATTTTGTTTCATGAGATGTTCGGGTGGAGTTTCGGAAGGTGATTTCTGATGGGAAAAGATTAACAACAATAAGAGTTTTTTTGGCTCATAACTTTACATGTCAATTCGTTGTTAATACAAATTTGAGAGGTGTTGTGAATCATATGTTTTGTACGTAGACAAATACTATATTCATCCCAGCACCATTTAAGGTCATTTTAGTAAGGAAGGAAAGGTTAAGAGTTACTGTACATTACAAAGATGAAATTCAAAAATTCAATTACAAAGTTGCAAACTACTTAAAATAGATGACTAAAAAATATAATTCAAAGGACCAATTAAATTAGTGACCAACCCTTGTTTATCTTATCAATGAAAGTTAGGGTGCCAATTTATAAGAAGTGGATACAAGATTGGAAATTGGGGTAGTCAATATAGGTTGTTGGATCCAAAACCAAGCAGTAATTATGTTATAAAAACATAAATATAGTTACATAAGTAAATCTAAGGAAAGACATCATGAATATAAATAAATAGAAATGAAGCATGAGAAATCAAACTAATCATATCTAAGGTGAAACTAAAGCAGGTCATAGTTCTACACATTCTTTTTCATGATGACAAAAGACTACCATAGTAACTTAAGGCAATGCTATAAGTGATGTTGTAGGAAACAAAATAATCTTATAGTAACTATAATGCCACTATAGGAAATTGAACATATTTGCAAAAAATTCTATAGGAAGTCTAGAATTCAAGACCAAACACATGATGTAAGTGGAATATATCTAATGAGAATAATGATGATGTAAACACAACATAAGATACTACTACAAAACTAGTGTTGTGACTACGAGATAAACATGCATAATAGCTAACTTATGCCTAAATTAGTCTATAAACAAAATAAACAAGAAGTGTTGAGAGTGAAGTAAAGAAAGGTACAAAAGTTCCCTTCTGCAACCTTGTGTCCCCTACCCAAATCTCCTTCAAATAACCTAAATAACAATTGATCAAAAAATATATTGAAAATGCAACTCTTTCCTTAGCACGTCATCTCAAAACATAAATACATGTTAAATAAATGCGAACTCTATAAATTCTCAATACAATGATGTACACACAACTATAAATATTGGCTACTAACCTAGGGCTAGCCCCTGATCCCTCTTTATTTTAAGATCTTGCATCAATCTATCAATCTATATTTTATTGAAAACAAATATTGTCCCTTTTTAAAAACATTAATAATGAGGCTAAGTGCAAAGTCTAAAGAGGTGGATTCCAAATAGTAACAATCCATTTAAATTTAAGGCATTACATCTTGATAAAATCATTTCTATAACATCCCTAGTCACCCATCGGGGAATATCACTAGATCAACAACCTTGATTTTATTAAAATTTCCGTTGAATTTATGAGAACATAAATGTACAATTGACACCATTTAAATTATTGTTCATGTGCAACATGTGAAAATACATGAATACTAAATAAAGGAAAACTCAACCATAAAAACAAACAATTATCTTTTAAAGGAAGCATTGATTGGTTGCAAACCTCAAACGTTCCACCTATCCATAGACCATGCTACTCATAATATCCCAATATAAGTTACCCCCAAGCTGGGGTAATGACTCCACAAGTGCCAGACTGTTATAATTTAACTATGGTACATATCTAGCACTGATCATAAACAAGGCCAAGCACCATATCCAAACAACCTCCAACCAACACTCTCAATTAGTCCATTGGGTTATGGCACTACCCTTCGAGAGTTCCCAACTCAGGCCACCCCAGGATATTTCAAAGCCCCACAACTTCTAGGAGTTCCAACTTCCCTCAGGGGTATCCAACTACCTCTATGTTCTCACACCAACAAAATCTATTCCCTTTCCCAAATCTGTCTAGGATTTTACTAGGAATCAAATCATGTCACATGGTCATCACTTCTTCCCCTCTAGGGGTACCAGTTACCCCTCCTCTCTCAGAATGATGTAATGGAACCATGACATCATGCTAAAAACTCACTTTTATGTGCATGTCCCCTTTTTGACAAATGTTACTCAATAAAATCACCTTTTGGACTTAATAAAAAAACACATGCACCTTTAGCTTGGGCTTATTTTAATGAAAGCATCGCCCCCTAGAATTAATCTCTTCATCATACATCCCTTATCCCATGTAGTACACACAATCCCATAATATCATATTAGGGTTGTGGGACGTAACTAGACCTAACCTTAAAGGTTTATTATGAAGATGAGGTTATGATTTTTCTTTCTTTCATCTGTCACTTGAAATCACATTTTTGATATTGTCAACATTTTTTTTCTCATTGAGGGCTTTCCAATGATATAAATTTCATCTCATTCTGAGCTCCAGACACATAGTTATGCCCATTTGAATATCTACCCCTTAATGGCCACATCAATAGTCATACAAGCCATGTGGTTAACACATGGTAACCATGGCAATGTGTCAATCCCACAATGGTCCATATTTGCTGATATCCCATTATACTAGAAGCTTCACAATATTGAAATTTCTATAATATGTGCATTCCAAGTCTCCAATACTCCAGTATCTTGGTATATTAGTATTCCAATATGTTGATATGTCCATATTCATACAACTTTGATATGTTGATATAACAATATCCCAGAATGGATTATCGAAATATTGACAATTCTTTATAATTTTAATTCCTTACAAAATCTTTATATATCGATAGACTAGTAAGACAACTCAACATGCTGCTTCATGCCTTTGACACCCAATCATCATCTAAAATGTGGTGGATGCTAACGTGTCCTTTGAATTGTTGCAAATGTTGACGTGTATACTATAATACCAAGATATCAAATATTTTTTAAACTACAACCATCACGAAATATTGATATATCGATATGATGATATGATAGCTTAACATGCCGCATTATTCTTTGACACCCAATCACCATCTGACATGTGGTGGATGCTAACATGTCCTCTCACACATAACACCTATTTTCGTACCTTTTGTGTTCTTAAAATGTCATATTTGAATGGAACATAGACTACATTGAGAATTTCCACATTATCTATAACATCAACATGCCATCATTCTTCATGAATTTTAGTACTTGAGTTTCTAGTGTTGTTAGATAAAATGCTTGATTAAAAAAGTTTTTGTCATCAAGTGAAGTTCGTTGACCAGAGCCATGCCATTTTAAGGTTTTCCCAAAAGGAATTTATTTATTCTTCTGATGGCTTGGTATTCCAACAAACCCCCCATTCTACTTGGCCCTTGGTCATGGCTCTCGTTAGGCCATGTGGCTAGGGAATAAGGTCGAAACTTCCCAAACCCTAAATTTCTTCCCATTTACTTTTGAAAATTTAAATCTCACCAATTGCTTCCAGACCAAAAAAATCCAATGTCTTTAATCAGACATACTTCAATATTCCCCATCTCCATTGTATATGTAGTAGAGAGGGGCCAAAAGCAAGCTTATCTTTGGACACAAAAGGAGATTTAAGCTCATAACAACATACAAGTCTCACTTCACCATTTCAACTCATAAACTACTACTATCATAATCACTCCTTCAACTAAAATTAACATCATATTTCACCCATTTTTTACACATCAGGACCACATATATTAAATGAGAAGTTTTCCCTTATATCGAACAACATATTCATAAAATGACTGCTAATCAACATTCAAGTAAGCTATTCTAGTTACTCAACTCACTATTCGTACATATGCCATAAACCAATCAATACAAATAACTTTAGGCTAATGATCACATTAAGACACAATAATCTAGTATATCAATAAGCATGACACCTTAAGAAGTAATTGCATTTCAATAACAACAATATATATTTCCCTTAGCTAGACTAGTTAAACTTAATTGAAACTAAAGAAGGTGTTAGTGTCAGTTCTTTCACACTGCCATCAGTGCTCAAATTTCTCTTTTGCATTTCATATTAGGTATCCCATTTTGATGAGCTGCACTCCATTAGGTCATGGATCAACTAATGGTAGGGTTTCATTTCATTTGTCCCTCATGCTATATACCTGCTGACCTATTTCACATATCTTTTCATTCATTCATAGTCATTCTAGTTCACTTCATTTATAAAAAATCAGTCTTAGGGTTTAGTTTCACTAGGTCTTAGGGTTTTTTGCCATGGTCATTTAAAAGAGTAATAAAATGTCAGCATACACATGAGGGGGTTAACAAAGTTTAAAAAAATCATAATTTCCTTCTTTATAAGCTAAATAAAGCTCTTTAACCTCAAAACTTGTTTTGAAGTAAAACAGAGCATTTGTATTTTATTATTTTATTTTCATGTAATTCAATGTAATTTTATGGTTTCTATATGTAATAAATATTACTAAGCTGCTCTTGGTTACCTGGTGACATTGATAACTCTTGCCACTGCAAAAAAGTCAAAGAAATTAGCATCAAGTCCACCTGTCCAAAACAAAAAGGTCAAATATTAGTGAAACAGAGCATTTCAAGAAAGCACATAAAACATTATAAAGTGGGTGTTGAGAAAAGAAAAATCAAAAGGGTTATAAAGCTATAAAAGGACATCTATGTTTATGTCACCTCATTGTTGAAGTGGAATTGCATTAGACAGCCCAAAAGGCGATTTTTAGTTGTTATTGGGCAAAGGGAAGCAAGTCGGGGTATTTTTCAAGAAAATCATAGGCGCTACGCACCTATCAGCAAGCGTTGTGCATTTTATGAGCGCTACGCACCTGGGAGCTTATGCCCGTGTTAAATAACACTGGCGCTGTGCATTGGATCGACGTTGTGCACCTGTTGGAGGGCGCTGCGCACCTGTTGAACGCGCCCAGAACCACTGCTAAATCACCAAAATTACCTCAAATCACCTCAAAATACTTCAAATTTCTAGGTTCACCTCCTTTACAAGTAAGTGCACTCTTCCTCCTTGCTATAAAGTGTTTTTCTTGTTGGCATTCATCTCTAAAAATCAAACCCTCGTTTTCACTATTCATTATAGTTGTTCACTGTGGTTGGTCTTTCATTCATTTCTGCTACTACTGCCCAATTCCCATACACTAAAACCTTAATCTCATTTAAACCCTACCACTCATAACACTCCCTAAATCTCCAAACCCTTCACTCCCTTAATCCCCATTCATATCCCTATTTCTCCTCACTCATTTTCCTTCTTTTTGAAATCTCTTCATACTCATCACTCACCCACACTACTCCTTCATTTCTCACCAACATTTACGCCATTAAAACAAATGGATAGTGATTATGAAACTGGGGAAGAGACCCTTAGTGATAGTGCTAGGGAGATAAATTTGCAGTAGAAGAGACCTCACAAAGGGGGAAAGATAACCAGGGAGGAGCCCATTAGTCTAAGAGAGTTACTTGCTTGTCCACTTTCCATTTCATGTTTCAAACATCAGCCTTGTTATGGTTTCTATGAAATGGTGGAGAGGGTCAAATTCCATCATGAATTAGCAAGGCTCTTTGTGACACACCTGGACAATAATGAAGTACAACCTGCTGGAGTTACCTTCACTCTTTCACCTGCTATCATTTTAGAGGCTATAGGCATTCCAAATGTAGGTGAAAAATGGAACAAAGGACAGTACATTGACAGGGAGTTTTATGAGCCTTACATCAAGGCTACATGTCTTGGCAAACTGAAAAGAGTGTTTCCCTTCAAATTCCTAGAGGACAGGTTTGCTCCACTCATGAAAATCATCATTAAATATTTTACTTGTGAAGGTAGGTTTTCAAGGTTGTATGCATACCACATTAGATTATTGATGCATTTTACTAGAGTGGGAATGATGGATATTCCTTAATTCATGTTGCAGAATATGGAAAAGATGGCACACTATGTTAAGAAAAAGCCATATCCCCAACAACTGAATAGCCTCTACCACTTCTCTTTGATCGAGATCATTGTTTTACATCAGTTGAATCTACTGAATATACCATGTGAAACCTTCATTTCTCATGAGGTGTTCAAAGGCCCTCAAACAGTTTCATTAGTGCATCAGGAGGAAGGTGAGCTATTTAGACATGAACAAGTCAAAGAAGCTGAAACTTTTGGAGTGCCAGTATTTTTCACTTATGAGAGAGGCACTAGGGGACTTTTTACAGCTGCTAGGCGAGTATTATCTCCACAAGGAGTCGAAGGGGTCTCGCCTTCATCTACAGGCCACAAGAAAATGCTATCTCCACAAGGAGTGGAAGGGACTTTGCCTTCTTCTTCAACAAAATAGATACATGTTGGGCAACACAACAAAGACAAAGGTAAAGCCAAAGAAAAAATGCAAGACAAGGATCCTAATGATGAGCAAGAGAGGGACTTTGACTTAGTTGTTCATGAGGAAGCAAATGGAATTGATGTCATTGATGTTGAGACTCAAAGAACACAGATAACTAAGGACATCATCAAGAAACAAGAGGCTGACATTCAAGCCTTGTCAATCAATTTGGAAAGGGCAAAGTGGATCATTGATTACCTTGAGCAGGAAAACAAGCAACTAATTGACAAGCAAGTTATTATGGAGTTGCAAATGATTAGAGAAGAGAAGCAAAAGGCAAAGAAGGAAAATGTCAAGATGACCTCCATTGAGCAAGAAATTGAAAATGACCAAGAGACTTGGTTAGAGAGGGTGAACATCCACCTTGAGAAGTTGCTAGAGAAGGCCAATAAAGAGAAGAAAAGGCTTTGCCACATGGCCTATCACTATATGGCCAGGAACAAGATATGCAATATGAGGATAAGGAAGCTTAAGGCAAGACTGAGGAAAGCTTTGAGAAGCAAAAAGGAGTAAAAAAAATTAGAAACCCTAGATGATGCATCATTAGCTCATCAAAGCAGTGATTGAGGGTTCCTTGTGCCAATTTTGGGACAATTTTGATAAAATTTTGTAATTTTCAAATTTTGAATTTTGAAACACAGGAAATCCCAATAGGTGTGCACTGCACTTTTGATGGGGGAACTTTTTGGAGAAGCGGCTTACATATTCAGATTTAGCATGATGAGAACATCAATCCCTAAAAATTTCAGAAAATTTGGAGAAGATCTTGGTCACCTAAAGTTCAAAACACCATAAAAAATGACATCTTTGCGACTTTTTTGACATACAGGAAGAATCTTGGGAGATTCCATTTTTGAGGTGGAAAATGATCTCCAAATTCAGAAATTCAAGTTGTTATAGAAACTAAACAGGCAGTTTCCAACAAGCCATCTTGGGCTCAATTTGGTTAAGGGGAAGGCCCCCAAAACTAGCTTGGAAAGGCACTGCGCATAGGATCAGAGGCGCTGCGCAAAGGATGGATTTTTCCAGTTTTGCCCAAAAATCAAAATTTTGCCTAGTTTTTCTATAATTTGAATTTTTCTCTCTTTTGGATGAATCTGTGAATGTAGATAATTCTATGGTGTGTAAATGTAATTGGAAAATGACTCTTGGGGGTAGATTCATCATTTTGAGGTGGTTTGAGGTTGAATGAATCAGTTTCCATGGTTTTAGAGCCAAGTTGTTCCACTACCTATATTTTCGTTCTTAGTTTAGATATGGTTGAAACCACCCCTCTTCTAATGGATTCGACCCCTAATGGCTAGCACAGGTGGTTTTGTGCCTATATTATGTACTTTCTTAGTCATTTGTAAAGGTTGGACTCTTGTGGATGCTTTGAGCTTCATTGTACATCACTTCTGCAGTTTGGCAAGGAAATAAACTAGGGCTTTGCAACTATTTTTGTGGGATTCTTGTGGTAATGTGTGTTGGCATTGTTTCTTCCTTTGTTATTTAGTTTCATGTGTTATATGTACCAACATCTATTTATTTCTCCTTAACTAAATGAATCAAGATAGATAGGTGGAATCCATTGATATCATTGCTCTACCTTGGGAACACATTTAGTTTTTAATATTTTCTGCTGTTTGAAGAGGATTAATGACCTTTGCATGCCCTCCTCAACCCCTCACCAGTCTTAGACTTACCATCACACTAAAATCGAAGTGCCAAAACACCTACCTACCTCGCCCCGTAGAACACCCTACAATTCTGATTTGATTTCTCGGACCAAAGTTGCCTGCTCCATTTGATCCAACAACCAAACCATCAAAATCAATCCAAAAACCTTAGATCTACTATACCTAGCCTAAAAACCATATTCGATTCATTCATCTCAAATGAGATTGACAAGGAGAGAGCCCTCTCCCGACCTGGTAGGGCTAGCTACCAGGTTAGGCGTGGTTTGTGGTTATCTTAGGATTGCCCCCTTTTAGCCTGAGGTTGATCTAGGCTTTAACATAGTGCGACCATATTGGGGAAGAAATATAAATCACCCTGCTACAATTGAGAAATTCTAAATATTTGGATGATAAGTTTAGAATTCAGTAGGTTGAAAATTGGAAAGTTGTAAAGGAATATCAAAAATCTTGAGAATTTCCAAGCACATTGGCTTCAAGAAGATACACCAGGTCCAATCCCGATCCTGATCTTCCTCCCGTATTAAAAAATCCTAATCTCATTCCTAGGATTCTTAGACAAGAGAGTTTATCAAGTCCTAGACTAGTTTTTCGATCTCATTCATGCCCTGTGGAGTGGATGTTCCTTGAAGATCCTTTTGATGAATACTTTGGTCTATCTTTGTTTAGAACCACATCAGACAGTGAATTACTCGACATATTTTTAGACCCTGAATTCATCAAGGAACTTGAAGTTGAAAAGGCCAAATTGATAAGTAACCGTAAGCTTCAAAACTCTCCTCAATCATCCATCACCACTGATCGAATTCCTGAACTCTCTGATTCGGCTTCAACATCTTTTGCCTCATAATCATTTCCTCATATTTCAAAGAATCATCCAACACCTCCATTCATACCTTCAATTCCTCAACAGCTGGTCGTTACTCCTCAAACACCTGTCACTTTCGCGAAATCAACTCCTCCCATTGTCACAAATCCCTCAGTTACTTCACCATCAGTTTCAAATCCGCCACGAGCCATGGCTACCAGATATGCACCTCTTGTTCTGCCTCAAAGTTTGAATGTTATGCCTGCTGATTACCAAAGTAAGATACCATTGTTCGATGCCACTCAAGGTATCACAACACAATAGCATGTTGACAGGATGAATGACTTCTATGATCTCCATGAGGTAGATGAAGAGAATGTGACCATGCGATTGTTTGTGCAAATTTTTGGAGGTGAGGTTTGAAAGTGGTTTAGAGCATTATCAGTGGGATCCATCAATACTTTGCCAGTTCTACATAGACAATTTCTAGACCGATGGGAGGTAAAGAAAAATCCACTCCAAATTCTTTCTGAGTATGAAAATATAAAAATAAATGTAGGTGAAAGTGTCCAAGATTACTGTGTAAGGTACAATATAGTTTATAATGCTATTCCAGCTGACATCAAGCCACCAATGGGTTTAGCATTGATCAAATTTCTCGATGGCTTCGATGATGATATGGCCTATCAGTTGAGAGAAAGATATCCTACCACACTTGAGGACATGCAGAAGAATGCAGTAAGTGTAGAGGAAAATCTGTTTGCCAAGAGAGCAAGGATGAAAACTAAAAAGAAGGTGACTATAAAGGAAGAAGCCTCTTCTTCAGATGTTAAGGCAGATCATATACTCCGAAATATTGAGAAGATGTTTTATCGGTTGACAATTGCAGATAAGCTTGAGAACACAATCAGAAATCCAAGCTTTAAAGGACAACAACAACCTCAGTTCTGGATTAAACAAAGGGAGCAAAAGGCACAAGATCAGTCATCACAACAACAAGTCAAAACACCTTTGCAACAAAATTATGTGCACGGGATGGAAAATGAAGATGATGATGATCTGGTTGTGGAAGCTAATCATTTCTTTACTGCTGATGGTTTTCCCATTTTTCTCACGGAAGATGAAGAATATTAAGAGGTTTTGAATGTTCAAACAGATGAAGATTTCATACTAGCAAATGAAGGGGTTTTAGAGGATGAATCAGATGATTATGAGAGGGGATATATGAATACATTGATAGTGCAGCAAAGGAAAAGCCCAAAAAGAAGGATCCCTCAGTCAAAGAGGTAGACAAAGTTTTAGCTTTTAGTTTAGAAAATGAGATTTCTAAATTAAAGGTTTCGATTCCTTTGACTGAAGTGATGAAGAACAATAGTTATAAAAACAAAGTGTCAAAAATTTTGAACATAGATCCTTTATCTGATATGGTCAACATAGAAGATGATCGTCCGAAGCTCATCTTTGGCCCTGCTTTAGAAGGTCAGTTTGAGGATAGTGAAGTGTCTCCATTCTATATAAGCCTTCGATTGCATGAGTATGTCCTTCATAATGCCATGTTTGATTCCAGAGCCTCACATAATCTGATGCCAAAAGCCATTGTTGGGTAGCGCAAGCCCCACGGAACAAGTATGGGGTGCGAAGCCTAGAATTTTGGGTAATATTAGGGTACAAGACTCCACGGAAAGCGTGGAGCATGAACTATAGTAGGTTGAGTCAAAGGGTAGTCCACCCAAGAATAATGTAAAGGAATAGTAATAGAGTCGGCCTGCGGAGGGATTAGGGGCCAAGGGAAAGTATAAATAGAGCATGGCTCTATGAGGGAAAAGTAGTTCTTTTAGAAGATGGAATGTAATGGGTTCTTAAAGGAAATAGCCTGAAAGCATCTGTAAGTCTGAGTCAAGGGAGTAGGATAGGAGGTAGAGACTTTGCAGCTGTGTGCGTAGAGGCCTGGAAAGTCTGTAGCTGTGTGCGTGGACCCCTGCAATTGAGTGCGCAGGGTGGATCTGGATGTATTGTTGAAGATTGATAATAAAGATAAGTTTCTTCTGAATTCTGCGTTAATTGCGATTTTTCTCTTTTGTGATAAACAAACTGTTATAATCTTTGCATTTGCTATAGTTGAATATGTGTGAAATGGATTAATCTTGATGCGTGATGTAATTAAAAGTAATAAATGTTTGCTTAAAGACCCCTTTAACTAGATCAAAATAGTAATAAGAGATTCAATATGTAACAAGTGCGATAAGGGTATTTTGGTCTACACAGATCTGGTGCAGCGTGAAGCTGTAGAACAACGTGCGAGCCCCAAACCACATCCAAGACACCCCCAGGGTGCAGAAACCTGGTTCCAGCACCCTCCCCTGCTACCTTGTGTGAGACCTTAGTCCATGCTTCTCGTGCTCTTGCCGAAAGGGCCAGTAGCTGCAGGATTTGTTTGGATAAATAATTCTTCCGAACCTGGGTCAAGCCCAAATAAGCCAATAAATGATTCCGTTGCCAGGACTGAGATCTGCCTAAGGGGTGTCTGGTGTGAAAGGTAGGCACGCTAGAGAAAAGAGTGACGAAAGATTAGGAAGATAGCAATGGCGAGTGCTATCCTGTTACCAGTATTCAAAGGAGCAGGAAGTGAAGATTTGGAAAAATTTTGGTTTGTATTGAATTCAGTATGGGATGCACAGTAGATCATGGATGATAATATCAAGAAAGTCGTCTTAGTCAGCACGCTACAGGACCGAGCACTAACATGGTATGTGAAGTATTCAGGCATTAACCCAACGGTGGGGATAACAGACATACACACTGAATTAAAAAAGGATTCCAGCCGGCCAAAATCAAAATTGCGGTCGGTCGTGGGATTCAAAGAGATCGCAATGATGCCTGGTGAGACCCTGTGGGATCTGTATGAGAGGTTGAAAAGAACTATTTGTGAAGCCAACATGACCCTGACAGATGCACAACACCACACTTGGTTTATCGCATCACTAACACCATATCTGAAATTGGCTTTGTCACAACAGAAGATCTCAACCCAAGCAGAAGCAATGGAGGCAGCAATGTGGCTGCACGAAACCCTGATACAGGACCCAGGGTTGGGAGTTCAGAAAATCCAAGCACAGGTCCAAAATTTGCGTTTGGAAATACAAAAGTTAAAACAAGACCAGGCCTCGGAAGTTCAGGAAGAAGTGTGGTGCATCAAGTGCAGGGGCCAGGGACATGATAAAGATCATTGTCCAGTCGCGATAAATCTTGTGGTCGCAGGGGGACCAGCACCATTGGGACTAGAGGCACAGGCAGGGCCGAGCGTGATTACCCCGCTCTGGTGTGCAATCTGTCAAGTAGGAGGAAAACACAACATGGATAATTGCCACCTGTTGCTGAAATATAATCAGACCCCCCAGTAGCTCTTTTGCAACTTTTGTAGATCGGTGGGTCACGAGGAAAGGGATTACTGGATGTTGGTAGATCAGGCATCTGCCTACCGAATGCAGATTGAGGTGCGAGGACAAAACCCAAGTGCAATGCTTGCGTTCGGTGGATTCAAAGGATGAGGTCAAGGACGAGGCAGAATGGGACCAGGAAGGGGTCAGGGACAACTAATTTGGTACAATTTTGGAGGACCAAGACATTACGCGTGGGAGTGCACAAATCCAACTCGAATATCATGTCCCTACTGCGAGAAATTTGACCATGAACTGCTAGATTACCCTATGATTCTAGCACACATTTGTGAAAAAAGGACAACACCTCCTACGACGACACATAATGTGTAGATGATAAGGGCCGAACTACTTGATGGTGAACCTATAGTAAATATGGTACTAAGGAGCAGTGCAACCTTAGAAGGGGATCAGTTTGAGCCGTATAAAGGTCCCTCGATGTTGAAAACTTTCGTAGAAACCTGCATGAAGTTACTTGGCAATAATAGGGTAGTGAAAGGATTGTAGGAGGTAATTAACAGATATGCAAGAGGGGGAGAACCTCGCATAGTCCGATGAATGCCGAGCCATACGTCACAGATCGAACAAGAAATGCGATTAATGGCACGGATTGGTGACTATGAGATGGATCAGGTCATTTTGGACCTTGGTTCGGATGCAAACGTCTTGCCTAAGATATTGTGGGAGCATATCAGTAAGCCCCCACTCCAATGGTCCCCGATCCAATTACGAATGGTGAATCAGCAGAAGATTTTGCCCATGGGTAGGCTACAAGGAATCACCATAGACCTGGATGGTGCAAGCACTAGAACGAACTTTGAAGTTATTGATATAGTGGTTGAAAAAATCCCATACCCCACGTTGTTGGGGATAGACTGGGCCATCAACATGAATGGAATTATTAATCTCAAGCAGAGGAAGATGATATTTGAGAAAAAGTCGTGCCACGTAGTTGCTCTGCTAGATCCAACTGAGGGACCTCGCTACACGAAACCTGTGCGCGACGACGAGTAGGACGAAGCATTGGATTGCATCTACCAAATTGCTGCACAAAGGCCAATAAAGGGTAAGGTAATGGAGGAGCAAAGAATTTCACAAGGTTACATGGAACCATACACCACTGATTCGGAGGAACATGACGAGCAATGGCAGAATAGAATAAACGAGGCAACTACTTTAAATTGCAATATGCTAACAAAATCTATGTACTGCGTTAAAGCTCAGGACCGCGAGCTGTCGGTGTATGACAGGCTCACAATAGTAAATGAATTCCTGGAAAACTTTGAGAGTGCAGTACTAGAGTACTAGTGGTTTGATGCACTCAAATGGGCATTGCACGTGACACCAGCACAATGGTTGGGTACCCATGAAGGAACCTTCGCAGATTGGTGGAGATGTAAGCACATGATGCAAATACGATTTGGGAAACCAACGCTCCTACTAACGGAGAAATATGATGGACAAGAGAATCCGCACATACACTTGAGCAAATGGACCAAAGTCTATGGCAAGGAGGCCATGATGCCTACAAAATATATCGTGCCCAGTCTGTGGATTGCAGCAGCTACAGGAATGGCAGATCATGGGGCATTGGAGGAAAGGCTCGCACAAGTCGACGAACTAGATGAAGAACGATTTCTGGTGGGATTTCATCAGTAGGTACAAAAACATCATGAGAAAGCATGTCACAATCATCATATCAAGGTGCGCACATTCAAGAAGGATGATCTCGTATTGTTATATGACAGTAAGTTCAAGAAATTCCCAGGTAAACTCTGCATGTATTGGTTGGGACCTTATGTTGTTAAAGAAGTAACTGATGGGGGCGTAGTTCAGTTGGCTAAGCTCCGTGGAGACCCTTTCCTGAGAAGAGTGAATGGCAGTCGACTGAAGCTCTATATGGGCAGGCCAACCGTCTGACTAGCCATTCCAAGGAGAGTCTCACCACTCTGACCAGTTGAAAGAGAGCGAGGGACGATAAACTAGTCTGGGGGTCAGATGCGCGGGTGTTAGGGTGTGTGTACATTTGGCCAACAATCAGGGGCATGGTTCCATAGACATAGCCACGCAGGTGCGCTGCTCCAAGGAATGATGACCGTTACTACCACTGTTCATTACAAGATGGCTACGTTATGGCAAAAGGGAGCAGGCGAGTTCAAGTAAGAGTAATAGTACGAGCCATATATGAAATGATCGACCATAGATTTCACACGGGAAGGTTACACGAGCTGGAACGAGTAGCAATCCATGCATTTGAAGTTTGCATGGCCTATAAATCACCATGGGGAATCCACTGGGCAGCCTACGCTTTGAAAATACATATGGAGTTGTTCATCATCTTTGCACTAGGCATGCGCCCGAAGGTAGTAATCTAGCCGAGGGAGGAGCAGGACTCTCTAAGGAGTCTGGTAGTGACAGCTACGGGTATCCCATAGGTTTCCAACATCACTAGCAGGGGATGTGCCAGAAAAAAGGAATGCGAAGTAGAATTGGTCCGGACGTTGTTCCCCGCCTAGGGGCAGGATGACACACTACAACATAATAATAGAAGGATGGAAAAATGACAACCATGGGTGAAGATGCAGTCAATAAGTCACCCCTGATGGTTCTCGACATTTGGGATCTTGCGAACAATAGCCAGGGTCTTGCAAAATTGCTACACAGGTTGCAACAGACGGTGCAAAGAGAAGATACCAAGGTCAGAAAGGGCTATGGTGGTGCGAGGAGGTCCCGTATACAACTCCCCCACTCGCACTAAAATCCTCGGAGGGGGTGTTCTATGTTAACTGAGCAGAGTAGAATGAGCATCATCAGTTGCGAGATGTGGTAGAAATACTGAAGCAGGAGACCAATGAAGCATTGTAGGAGATAAAGCAGGAACAACCGGATGACGAATGCCACTCAACGGGAGGCGAACCGCGAAGCCAAGGCAGAGCATCTAGCCATGCCAGCGAGTGACTTGGGATGAGTCACGATGATTGTGTGGGGGGACTGTTGGGTAGCGCAAGCCCCGCGGAACGATTATGGGGTGCGAAGCCCAGAATTTTGGGTAATATTAGGGTACAAGACTCCACGGAAAGCGTGGAGTGCGAACTATAGTAGGTTGAGTCAAAGGGTAGTTTTCCCAAGAATAATGTAAAGGAATATTAATAGTTAGCCCGCGGAGGGATCGTGGGTCAAGGGAAAGTATAAATAGAGCGTGGCTCTATGAGGGGAAAGTAGTTCTTTTAGAAGATGGAATGTAATGGGTTCTTAAAGGAAATAGCCTCAAAGCGTTTGTAAGTCCGAGTCGAGGGAGTAGGATAGGAGGTAGAGGTTCTGTAGTTGTGTGCATAGAGGCCTGGAAAGTCCATAGCTATGTGCGTGGACCCCTACAACTGAGTGCGTAGGGTGGATCTGGATGTATTGTTGAAGATTAATAATAAAGATAAGTTTCTTTTGAATTCTGTGTTAATTGCGATTTTTCTCTTTTGTGATAAGCAAACAGTTATAATATCTGCATTTGCTACAGATGAATACATGTGAACTAGATTAATCTTGATGCATGAAGTAATCAGAAGTAATAAATGTTTGCTTGAAGACCCCTTTAACTAGATGAAAAATAGTAATAAGAGATTCAATCTGTAACAAGCGCGATAAGGGTATTTTGGTCCGTGCAGATCTGGTGCAGCACGAAGCTGTAGAACAATGTGCGAGCCCCAAACCACATCCAAGACATCCCCAGGGTGTGGAAACTTGGTTCCAGAACCCTCCCCTTCTACCTTGGGTGAGTCCTCAATCCACGCTTCGCGGGCTGTTGTCAAAAGGGCCAGTAGCTGTGGGATTTGTTTGGCTAAATAATTCTTCCGAACTTGGGTCAAGCCCAAATAAGCCAACAACCATTATGGAAAAATTGGGCCTAGACATTACTCGTAAATATCATGACCTTTATTCTTTTGATTCCAGTAGAGTCTGATGTATCGGTCTTATCAAAGACTTGGTGGTGTCTCTAGATCAAATCTCGACCAAGAATGTTCTCATGGATGTGGTTGTTGCAGACATTTCACCATAGTTTGGTATGCTTTTGTCCAGATCGTGGGGTGCAGAGCTTAAAGGAACTTTACAACTAGATTTCTCCTATGCTACCATTCTTGTGTTTGGTCAATTGAGAAAATTATATAGGGAAAAGAAAATGAAGTACATGATCACAAGCAAGGAGAAACCACTTAATCATCCGATTAATGTTGTACATATAGATTTAGAATCATTTGTATTATATTCAAATAGTGGTTTGAATGATATAGATAGTCAGTTAGTTGAAGTAGAAGATGTGCCAGAGATTTCAGAGAATTTCAGAGCAGTCCTTGATCAAGAAAGATAAAAACTTACAAGTACCTCCGAGTATTCCACATTCCGACAGTAGCAGAAAGGTAATGAGCAACAACAAATTGAAGAAATCAGTCAAGGTAAGAAAGGAGATGAAACAAAATTTCAGCACCTAGAGGAAGAAGCAGGCCTATGGAGCATGGATTTTGATGGAGCTGTGGGTAAGGATGGCACTGGCATTGGGATTTGGATCCGCAACCCTGTTTTCTAGTGAAATAAAGTCCATAGTAATGTTAGAATTTGCTTGTATAAATTGGCCTTTGATTGTTCTAACAATGAAGCTGGATATGAAGTGTTGATTGCAGGTTTGAAAATTCTCAAAAAACTGAAAGCAAAAAGTATATCAGTCTACGGGGATTCGGAGTTGATAATCAAGCAAGTTAAGGGCGAATATCAAGCCAAACATCAGAGGATGAGGGCCTACCATAATGCAGTTTTAGATATCCTAAGGATGTTTCCAGATTATACCTTGACATGTGTACCACATGCACAAAATGTAATTGCAGATTCACTTGCTATTGTTGCTAGTAATTTGAAAATCCCGATGAATTCCAATAACAAGTTTTAGATCCATGTTAAGCACCGCCTAATTGTTCCCGACAATTTAAGGTATTGGCAGGTCTTTTGGGATGATAAGGAGATTAATGATTTCTTGCAAAATGAAGGCAACTAAAAATATGCTTCCATAGATCATGATCGTGATGATGATGAACCAAAAATTGAAGTAAATCAGAAGGAAATATTGCAGCTAAAGGACAATGTCATTCCTAAAGGTCTTATTCCTTTAGAAGAACTCTTCGATCAAGATGATGTGGCTAGGAAGCCAAGCTTGGTGCCAATAGATAAGGGTGTTGAGGATGTGAATCTTGGAATAGCCGAGAAGCCCAATTTTGTGAAACTATCAAAGTCATTATCTCCCGAGGTAAAATCTAAATATGTCAAATTATTTTCTAAATTTGCTGATGTGTTTGCTTGGGATTATTCAGATTTAAATGAATATAACAAAGATATAATTCAGTACACAATTCCCATCAAGCCAAATCAGAAGCCATTCCGTCAGAAGCTAAGAAGGATTATCCCCAAGTTGCTTCCTTCAATTGAAAAAGAGGTAAATCGATTATACAAGGCTGGTATAATTGTTCCAATCAGATTTTCTGATTGGATTTCTATCTTGTTCCTATGAGGAAAAAGACCAGGGAGATCAAATTGAGCATTGATTTTAGAAATTTAAATAAAGTGTCATTGAAGGACAATTACCCACTGCCGAAGATGGATCACATCCTCCAGAGAGTGGTTGGAGCATTGCGTATGTCGCTGCTTGATGGATATTCTAGATATAATTAGATTTTGGTGCATGAAGATGACCATGACAAGACTGCATTCACCACCCCTTGGGGAACATTCCATTATGCTAAAATTCCATTTGGTTTGAAAAATGCTGGAGCCACATTCAGCGTGCAATGGACATCACTTTTGCCAATGAAAAGGATGTATTTTTTGTTGTATATGTAGATGATTTGACAGTGTTTTCAAATTCAGATGATGAGCACCTTCACCATTTGCAGATTGTGTTTCAGGGATGTAGGAAATTTGGAATATTGCTCAATTCGAAGAAAAGTCTCTTTGCTATGGATGAAGGAAAGTTGCTTGGCCATATTATCTCGAGGGAAGGCATTCACATTGATCCATCAAGAGTAGAAGCAATTCAGTAGATATATTTTCCCAGGAACAAGAAGGAAATACAAGCATTTAATGGTAAGATGAATTTCTTACAAATATTTGTACCTAATCTTGCTGATAATTTGAGAGAAATCACTAATATGTTAAAGAAGGATAGCGTGGTGAAATGGACGGAGGAAGAAATGAAATCATTTAATTTGGTAAAGTATGCCTTATCTATAGCTTCGGTTTTGATTAGTCCAAATTATACAAAAGATTTCATTTTATTCTCATTCACATCTGAGCATACCATGGCAACAATTTTAATGCAAAAGAGAGATCAAGTAGAAAATCCCATTGAGTTCTTCAATAGAAATATTAGGGATGCAGACTTGAAGCACAACATTATTGAAAAACAGGCTCTTGCTCTTGTCAAAGCCTTGAAATATTTCCGAGTGTATATTCTGCACTCTCACATCCTAGCATATGTTCCCGACGCAGCAGTTAAAGATGTGCTGGTACAAATCGATCCGGAAGGAAGATGGGGAAAATGGATTGCAATAATGTTAGAATACGATTTGGAGATCAAGCCTACGAAGCTGATCAAAGGACAAGGTCTGGCGAGATTGATGGAAAAATCAAATTTGCATGCGTTAGATATAAATCTTATTGTTGCCATGTCTGAAGATGAAGAGGATAGCTCTCTAATTCAAGTGTTTGAAATGTTCCTTTAGTCGCCGTGGTATTCAGATATTGTTTATGTACTTAAACACCTTTCTTCGCCTCCGGAAATGTCAAAGAATAAAGTTAGAATTCTTAAACTAAAAGCTGCTAAATTCTACATTTTGAATAATGCCCTTTATTGGAAGGATCAAGGTGGTGTTTTGATGAACTATTTAATTGAAGATGAAGCCTAGCAGGTAATAAGTGACTTTCATCAAGGTGATTGTGGCGGTCACTTGTTTTGGAAGACAACAACAAAATTTTTTTTGAGAGTGGGATATTACCGACCCACATTATTTTTAGATGTCTATAAAATAGTCATGAGGTACCATGAGTGTCGGGTTTTTCAAGGGAAAAGAAAGTTGTTGCTTCTTCCTTTGAAACTGGTTGAAGTCAGTGCACCATTTCAGCAGTGGGGACTCGATTTTATTGGTGAGATTCATCCAACATCCTCAGCTCAGCACAAGTGGATCCTAACAACAACGGATTTTTTTACCAAGTGGATTGAAGTAACCCCGACCAGATAGGCAACATACATGGTAATCATTCAATTTTTGGAATCAAATATTTTATCTCGTTTTGGTTGTCCTAGTAAAATCATAATAGATAATGCAACTGCGTTCAAATCCAAGAAGATGATCGATTTTTGCAGCAAGTATAAGATTACCTTGGGTCAATGCACAACATATTACCCGCAAGGTAATGGTCTAGCTGAATCATCTAATAAGTCATTGGTAAACATCATAAAGAAGCTGCTGGAAACAAATAAGAAAGGCTGGCATAAGAAGTTAGTTGATGCTTTGTGGGCAGACAGAGTGAGCCAAAAGAAGTCTATAGGAATGTCTCCGTTTGAAATTTTATATGGAATTGATACAGTCTTTCTGACATCTTTGGCAGTCCCAGTTGTGAAAATTTTACAGGAAGCTGGCAGTGAAGAAGATGATTTTCAACGAAGAATCAGTCAGATGATACATTTACAGCTGACAAGGGAGGAATTCTTCCAAAATACTTTCAGATTGCAAGAGAAGATCAAAAAGATCTATGATCGGAAAACTAAAGCTGATAAATTCCAGCTTGATGATGTGGTGTTACAGTGGGATGCGAGGAATGAAGATAAAGGCAAGCATGGCAAGTTTGAAAAATTGTGGAAGGGACCCTATAAGATTGTTGCATACAGAGGGAAAAATGCATTCCTGCTCAAAGAGATGGACGGAAAATATTGTTCAGGAGGACCAGTCAATGGTAGGCTCTTGAAGTGCTACTTATTCTAGGGTAATTTTTGAAGTCATGAATTAATCATTGTATATACTGTTTTCTTTTCACTGCAAGTGTTCGAAATATGCAATTCATTTTAGCTTGGGGCCCGAGGTGAAGGCTATAAAGTTGATAGTTTTGTATCAATTTGAGTCTTGAGTTAGTTTTATAGCATCAACTTCAGTTTCGAAATGTATTGATCGTATTGCCCAATGGAAGAGGCAATAGTCTACTTTTTCTAGAGATCTATGGTTCTTGGCACCTCCAAGGAGCTACCATCCCCATTGGAGCCAATGTTAGTGTCAGTTCTTTCATACTGCCATCAGTGATCAAATTTATCTTTTGCATTTCATATTAGGTATCCCATTCTGATGAGCTGCACTCCATTAGGTCATGTATCAATTGATGGTAGGGTTTCATTTCATTTGTCCCTCATGCTATATACTTGCTGACCTATTTCACATATATTTCCAGTCATTCATAGTCATTCCAGTTCACTTAATTTATAAAAAATCAGTCTTAGGGTTTAGTTTCACTAAGTCTTAGGGTTTTTTGCCATGGTCATTTAAAAGAGTAATAAAATGTCAGCAGACACATGAGGGAGTTAACAAATTTAAAAAAAATCATAATTTACTTCTTTATAAGCTAAATAAAGCTCTTTAACCTCAAAACGTGTTTTGAGGTAAAATAGAGCATTTGTATTTTATTATTTTATTTTCATTAATTCAATGTAATTTTATGGTTTCTATATGTAATAAATATTCCTAAGCTGCTCCTGGTCACCTGGTGACATTGCCAACTCCTGCCACTACAAAAAAGTCAAAGAAATTAGCATCAAGTCCACTTGTCCAAAGCCAAAAGGTCAAATATCAGTGAAACAAAGAATTTCAAGAAAGCACATAAAACATTATAAAGTGGGTGTTGAGAAAAGAAAAATCAAAAGGGTTATAAAGCTATAAAAGGCCATCTATTTTTATGTCAGCTCAATGTTGAAGTGAAATTGCATTGGAGAGCCCAAAAAGCGATTTTTAGTTGTTATTGGGCAAAGGGAATTAAGTCGAGGTATTTTTCAAGAAAATCACAGGCGCTGCGCACCTATCAGCAAGCGCTGTACATTGGATGAGCACTAAGCACTTGGGAGCTTCTGGCCATGTTAAATAGCATTGGAGCTGCACATTGGATTGGCACTGTGCACCTGTTGGAGGGCGCTGTGCATTTGTTGAACGCACCTAGAACCACTGCTAAATCACCTAAATTACCTCAAATCGCCTCAAAATACTTCAAATTTCTAGGTTCACCTCCTTTACAAGTAACTGAACTCTTCCTCCTTGCTGTAAAGTGTTTTTCTTTTGGTCTTCATCCATAAAAATCAAACCCTCATTTTCACTATTCATTATAGTTGTTCACTGTGGTTGGTCTTTCATTCATTTCTGCTACTACTGCCCAATTCCCATACACTAAAACCTTAATCTCATTTAAACCCTACCACTCATAACACTACCAAACCCTATTTACATACATAATCCCTGAAACCCTATATCTTATATACAAAACCTACTCACTCCCCTTATTCCCTAAATCTCCAAACCCTTCACTCCCTTAATCCCCATTCATATCCCCATTTCTCCTCAGTCATTTTCCTTATTTTTGAATTCTCTTCATACTCATCACTCACCCACACTACTCCTTCATTTCTCACCAACATTTACAGTCGTTAAAACCAATGGACAATGATTATGAAACTAGGGAAGAGACCCTTAGTGACAGTTCTAGGGAGATAAATTTGTAGTAGAAGAGACCTCACAAAGGGGGAAAGATAACTGGGGAGGAACCCATCATTCTGAGAGAGTTACTTGCTTATCCACTTGCCATGTCCTGTTTCAAACATCGGCCTTGTTATGGTTTCTATGAAATAGTGGAGAGGGTCAAATTCCATCATGAATTAGCAAGGCTCTTTGTGACACACTTGGACAATAATGAAGTACAACTTGCTGGAGTTACCTTCACTCTTTCACCTGCTATCATTTTAGAGGCTATAGGCATTCCAAATGTAGGTGAAAAATGGAAACAAAGGACAGTACATTGACAAGGAGTTTTATGAGCCTTACATCAAGGCTACTTGTCTTGGCAAATTGAAAAGAGTGTTTCCCTTCAAATTCCTGGAGGAAAGGTTTGCTCCACTCATGAAAATCATCATTAAATATTTTACTTGTGAAGGTAGGTTTTCAAGGTTGTATGCCTGCCACATTAGAGTATTGATGCATTTTAATAGAGTGAGAATGATGGATATTCCTTACTTCATGTTCCAGAATGTTGAAAAGATGGCACACTATGTTAAGAAAAAGCCATATCCCCAACAACTAAATAGCATTTACAACTTCTCTGTGATCAAGATCATTGTTTTGCATCAATTGAATCTATTGAATATACCTTGGGAAACCTTCATTTTTCATGAAGTGTTCAAAGGCCCTCAAATATTTTCATCAGTGCATGAGGAGGAAGGTGAACTTTCAGGACATGAAAAATTCAAAGAAGCTAAAAATTTTAGAGTGCCAGTATTTGTCACTTATGAGAGAGGCACTATTAGGATTCCAAGAAACTCTCCTAGGTTGTAGCTCGGAGATGCCTGGTAACATATAAATTCAACTTATTGTTGCAAATGGATGAATGAAAAGAATGATGCTTTCCCAAGCCAGATAACCACTTCTACTTCGTTTCACTCCAGACAGGCGTGAACACCCTCAGACTACAAGGATTTAGACCACCAACTACTCACAGTTTACGATTGGGTGAATGTGGAGAATATTGACCACACGAGCAGATGCATAAGACCATGTGATGGCCGGCTGCAACCAATAAAGAAATCTGCAAATCTAATATACTAGTGCATAGACAGGATGATAGCTCTCTGGCACCAGATGAAGAGAAACCTGAATAACTCATTCAATGATACATACAAGACTTTAACACAGAGATAGGATGATAGCTACTCTAATGCTAAACATCAAGAATTCAGGAACGCATCATATCAGGCACAGCTTGGAAGAGGAGGGAAATGGAAAGTGAGAAATTAATGGCAAAATAAGCTTGTATTAGCTGAAAATGAAGACAAGATGCTGCAAGTGTAAAAATAGTTATAGTATCCAGCAGTTGAACCTTACATCAAAACATCAACCATCCACCCTGATTACATCTTGTTTGCGGGCATATATAGAGTTTCATCACAAAGGCACTTGGCCATTTTAGGTATGGAGGGGTCATGATTGACCACCAACTGCATTTAATTTCTTGATGGAGTCTCTGAGTGCGTTTGCTTGTTTTAGGTACTCTACTGTCATCTTGGGTAGGTGGAGTGTTTGTATCGGTGAAGCTTCATAATTGTTAAATGCAGTCACTTGCTCACACTCTATCCTTTTCCTCCTCGGCCATACTGTCTCTTAAATGTGGTTGTTGAGGAGCAACTGCGACTAGTATTGGTAGGCTGGTCACCTTCGTCCTTCAGGTACTTGGAACAGTCAAGGGATGTGGACTGCATGGTGAGTGGATGATTCGGGAGTGGAAGAAAGATTGGCCGTCGGATCGAGAGGATAGATGGCAGAGATGGCTCGACAGAGGGTATCAGAAGAGGTGGGAGCAGAGCGAACGCGGGCTTTTGGATCTCAGGTGGATAGATCCAATGTTGATTGGGCGGTAAAAGTGCACGGTGATTATCAGGCGAGGTTGGGAGGTTATGCGGTAAGCAGTTTCAATTGCACCGCCTTTGGACGTTGGGTGGTAAAAGGGTGAGGGTGCGTGATTCCATTCAGTGTGTGACACGTAGCAGCAGAGGAGAGATAAAAACCACTCTCCATCACACGTTACCGTTTCATCACTTTGTGGGCGCGGGGAGAGCGACTGCCATTGGATCTTCGGCGGAGATGATCAAGTGGTGGGGAAACGATCACGCAAGTCGCTTTATCGGGTGCGATGGGAGCCGTTAGATCGGCGGGCGGAAATCAATGACTGAGGTTACAAAGATGAGTTTATGAAGGCGCGAAGTCATATGGGCGCGGTTTTATGGGGTTTTAGCTTTTGTGCTCAGGACTTGTAACAAAAGGGGCTCCGTTGGTTTTTTCAGAAGAAAAACAGAAGAAATGGAGATGAAGGGAGAATGAGCGGGGCAAAGGAAACCGTGCTTATTTCTGACCTTCAAAAATCAGAGTTATGTAGCAGAGCTAACACTGGCTCCTTCTTGGGATGAGATCCTCCCTGAGAGGTCTCAAGAATTGTAGACCAATGCCTCTCCTATCAAAACCAGATTAGAAAAATTTCCTAGTGTTCCATTGGGCATGGAGTCTAATTAAGTCCACACTAAAACTGATCAAAAGAAAGTATTTACAACATTAAGGCCTGAAGGCCTTAAACAACATAAATTTTAAAAAATTGCAAATTAACTGGGCCATCAAAAACTGTCTCTCCTTCCATACTTTGCAGCATGAAGGTATTGTTCCCTTGGATTAGAGTGATGACAAAAGGTCCTGTCCATAGAGCATCAAACTTTCCATGGTTTCCTTTCTTCTCTTTCAGTGTATCCCACTTAAGAACCAAGTCTCCAACCTGAAAACTATCTATCTTTGCCTTCCTGTCAAAGGCTTCCTTGATTCTCTTTTGATTTGCTGCAGACTTCTCAACCAGCCGATCCCGGATTTGATGCACTTCTGCCAAATCACAAATCCTTTTTTCCATGTCCTCTTTTTCATTCTGTTCTACTTGCAAGAATTTGGCCATAGGGAGGGTTAACTGAATTGGGAAAATAGCTTCAGTGCCATATACCAGCTTGAATGGAGAATTCCCTGTGGATTTCTTGGTGGTGACTCTGTCAGCCATAGTGCATACTTGAGCTTAGAATCCAAATTATTTTTGTGGTCTTCTGTTACACAGTATTTTGTCACCGTCCCTGTTACCCCTTCTCCCGTACATTGGAGGACCTATCCTGGGACTTGTGAGAAGTGACATAACTTGAAAACACCTGCATTGTATCCCTTAAAGTATGTACTTAATATTCCTTGAAGACACCTTCTGCAAAATACCCAAAAATATAGCCCTTTCTCCATTGGCACTGTTCCACAGTGTATTACTCGTGCCAATGGGGTAAATCCTCCAAAGAGGGCGCGCCAGCTGGCGCTCTATCTCAGAGTCACACTAGCGCCAACCCAGTTGGGTAAAGTTTTTAACAAACAAACTTTTGAAGGTTCCTTCTATATTATCCATGAACTAATTCCAGTTTGAGTTGGTTCTGTTGGGCTTCGTATCTCCCAAGGAGGGAAGTAGTTCTCCACCTCTCATGGAAGCTTCCTAACGATAAGGACAATCTCATGAATCAAGTGGATGGTCTTATCTACTCCTCCTACCTCTATATAAGCTTGTCCTTTCCCCTTTGACAAGCTAGTTAGTAATTCTACTTTTCAAGCTCCCAAATCTAAGTCCCAAAGTCTGAGAATTGCTAAGCTCATCTTGCAAGAGGCCTTGTTCATCCCTATGAGACTAAATCTTTAAGGAGGAGATCCATGTCCAAGTGATCAAGGAGAGAGAGGCTTGTTCCCATTCGTTACAAGCTTTACAAGACATGTGTTGCTGATCACCCAGCCAAAGGAGGATTTGACGTCAGAACTTGGTTGTATTCTCTTTTGTTTTATCAATAATAATAGACGATTATCATTATGGTTCCACTCATGTGTCTTTATTATGATGTTTGAGTTGTATCCTTCTGACTGATACATAGTTGCATTTCTTGGATTTTATGCTTGTATTTGTCTTGTTCTTTGCATGTGCAGGTGTCTGTTCACGAGGATCGTGAGGATTGTGACCAGCTGAAGCGAAATAACGGAAGCGACGACCCTTCTACCAATATAAGCGTTGGATTCGAGGTAGGATCTTATCATTGGCCTTTACTTTGCAGTTAGGAACCTGCGTGTTAGCGTTGTTCGATTATTGCTAGACCCCGTTTAGGCTAGTGGGATCGCCTCTGTCTGCAGAGGGGATTTACCTATACAACAATTTGGCGACTCTACTGGGGAGTTGGCTTTTGCCTTGTTTGTTTATCTTGTCTTGTTGTTTGATTTGTAAACTATTAGACGGAGTCTGAAGTCTGGCCAGATAGCCTTTGAAACGCTATTTCTTTGCATTAGCGAAGTAGATCAACGTTACTTCAGTCCATCTCCGGTTTGGTTTGCAAACTGAATGACTTGGGACTAGCCTTGTTCCTTGTTTGTTTCCTTGGTTTCTCCCACTTGTTTTTCTTTTTGGGTTGGATACCTGTGTTGTTTTTGCCTCTTGAGAGTACTTAGGTATTGCTGGTTTAGACTTGGCTCTTTTGTTTTTATTTTTCCTTAGCAAAATCGACTGGCGCTAGTTTATAGCGTGACAGTCACGCTAGTTGTCACAAGTTGCACATTGACAACTCTCACCAATCCCTGAAAGGCGCTTGTTGCAGCCTGACAGTCGCGTCAGGCCTGTAAACTTTTGAAGTTTGCTTGGTTCTCCATTTTTTGAGCTTTGTTTTTGTCCTAAGTACCTTTACTAGACTATTTTGGTCTGTTGGAGTGTGATTTGACTGGTTTTGATTGCTACCCTTTGGGTGTTTGCTTTTTTCTCCCGATTTTGCATTTCTAGCCCTAGGGCATCTAGTGGCCTTGTGAGTTGAGCCTTCCTAAGGTGTTTTGATCTTTTTGTTGTCCAGTCGACTCTCTTGTTTGCTCCTTTACACTTGGTTGGTAGTTGTGGATCGCTTTGTTGCGTTGTTTGAGTGATTTGCTTCGTCTTCACTTGAATTCCACTTCATCTCACTTTGAGCCCAGATCACACGGCTCATTGTTCGCTTTCGGATATTTTTGGTTTTTGGATGTTGTTTCAAGGAATTGAACGTGTGTATTCGTTAGAATTTGTTAGTATTATTTCTCAAAAGTTCTTTAGTGCATTTTTCCATTATTGAAAAAGAAAATCTCTTTTGCCTTGAAACGGTTAATGAAAGTTAGGACTTTTCATTTTAATTAGTGAATTAGTGATCTTAAAGAAAAGTTTATTGATTTGCATTAGTTGCATTAGGGAAACTCTTTGTTGTTTGTGATTGTTTCGTTTACATGAAAGCTCTCTAACTCTCTTGTAGTTAGCATTCATCGAATGGAATGACATGTTTTGGCATATAGATTGCATTTAGGGATTTTGAGAAATTACATACGGTAGGACCTGAAAACCGAAACTTAACTCAAGATAAACTTTAAAATAAATCGAATGAACTTAAAAACACATTGGAAAATAACGCTCACATTCTAGAGGTCTAGACTATAGACGTGCTTCGACGTTGTTAAACCTAGTCACTTTTGTTCTCGCATTAAGGTTGGGTGATTCCTCCTTGTGTGACTCAACTGTGGTCTAGTACGGACTTGTGCTCCCACGTACCGTCGCGTATATATGGGGAGACCCCACTAGGTTATCATCCTTGATCCACAGGAAGCCGTGTCTGCCGCCTTACAGCCCGTAACGCACCGAACACAACATTTGGGAAAATTGATTGCCGTACGGAAAGTCCTTGGTTTTCATATGATTGCCAAGATGTATATGCAGTTTTACGGATTGTCTGGTAAACCCCTTGCATAGTTCTCCAGAGTAGTCAATTTTTTATCCTTTTCAGACTCCCTAAAGAAAAGGCTCGTCTGAGCACTTGTCACTTCAGGCTCATTAAACATTCGAAGGCAACTAGAGTCATATTTTTGTCCTTTTCTCGACTCTTTAAAGATGAAAAGGTCAAGTTATGTCCTTGTGTCTTAAAATTTATTCACCCGTGATCACATGCCCTGTTAGATTCTTTTTGTTGGTCGTTTGATTATGTGTCGTGACTTTTTCAGTCCCGTGTGTGATTTTCAGTTTTGATGGCAACTTTTCCAGAGTTCACCAACCCAGGAATCCCCTCTGAAGGGAATCCTGGTCATTTTCCTCCTTTTAGGAATGTTGGTGCTCCTTACATGGCAACGTTTTCCCTTCTTGGGTTAACTATTGGGTTGCCTGTTTGGTTGTTCTCAACCTCTGTGGTCTCTACCATTGGTCAATCAGTTCCTCCACCCGAACAACATCATGTTGATTCCAAGGTGGACCTCTGCCCTTCTTCACCTGTTTTTACGTCCTCATCTTCTACTTCACCTGGTGAAAGTCTAGATTCAAGTAACCAGGTGGCTAAGAAGAAGAAGAAGAAGAAGAAGACGAAGAAGAAGAAGTCTCCTAAGCGAGAGGTTAAAATTGTAGCTACTCCTACAAGTACATCTCAGGTCGAAACTCCTTCTGCTCCTCTGCGGAAGGTTAAGTTTCCTTATAGATTGTGCAAGGGAGACCATATTCTCCGGGATTGTCTTGGCCTTCATAAGGTCTTAGAAGTATGGTCTCGCAATCTGGCCTACCCCTCATCGCCCTCTAGAGCCCATGGCGATGCTACCCTATCAACTGGAAATGGTAAGAAGAACGGGAAGATTCGATTCCCCTGTAGACTATGTGAAGGCAACCATCTCCTTCACCTTTGTCTGCTCGTGGACAAAGCTTCCACTGTCTTGGAAAGTCTCACAGCTTCTTTACCCCAACTTCCCGTTGGTTATCAGAGGCTCTCTTCAGATCCTCTCCCTGTCGACAAAGAGATTGACTTAGATCCTTCTCTTGTCCATCCTCCTCTTCCTGAACCTGGCTGTGCTAAGCCTGTTCCAGACAAACCATTGGTCAGAAAGAGTGTCGACTCCGGTTCACCACCTGTCGATCGCTCTGTTTCGAAAGAGCGTAATGCTCATGTTCTTCTCGTCTCGTCAGATTCTTCTAAGTCCAAAAATGACTCTCCTATCCCAGTTGATCCCGTGAGTCCTTCTTCGGAGCAGGGGGGCAATCATACGATTCCCCCACCGAGTAGTTCAGTCGTTTCCTTCGACTGGATTCATTTGACCGCTTTCGGCCTTCCATCCCATGTGCCTTTCCAGATTACAGTACATGCCTATGATAAGGTAATACCTGGCATTGTCTTGGATGAGGGTGCATCTGTCAGTCTTATGCTTTCCATTGTTTGGCAAGCTTTGGGCTCCCCACAGCTTGTGCTGGTCACGCAGAATCTGATGGCATTTGACGGAGGAACCAGTCAACCGTTGGGGATCCTCCCACAGTTCCCGATTACTTTGGGAGGCAAAATCATCTATATAGACGTACTGGTTACCCAAGGTGCTTTATATTTCAGTCTTCTCCTTGGCCGTGACTATGTTTATGCCATGGGGGTCCTTGTCTCTTCACTTTTCCGTGTGGTTTGCTTTCCACACAACGGAAGAATCGTGACTATAGATCAATTATCATTCTTTAGTCCCCTGGTGCCTCCTGCGTAGTTGGCATCCCCTCCTGGTTTTTATCCACCGGTTGTACCTACCCCGCTGCAGGTCAACTACGTGGCTACTTATCCCGTGCTTGTATCCAGTGATGCTATCGTCATGTATAGTGTCTTGGGGGCATTAGGTCCTGACTTCCAAGATGTGATCCTTCCACCGGGAGTGGCATTCTTGGGAGCTACGGTTTCCTGTTCATTTTGATGAAGTTCGTGCGGAGCATACTTCACTTTCATATGTCAAGCTCCTTAAAAAATGAAACTAGGTCTGGTCGAAGCATAGTTCCTTTCCTATGTCAAGCTCCTTAAAAAATGAAACTAGGTCTGGTCGAGCATAGTTCATGATCTTGTGTCAAGCTCATTAAAAAATGAAACAAGGGTTATGAGGATAGTTCTTTTACTATGTCAACCTCATTAAAAAATGAAACAACTCCCTTTCCAAATTGAGTCTTTTAATTAAGATCTCGTAAAATACAAGTCGAGTCTTTCCAAGATCTCGAAAGTGAACCTTCATTCCATCCACTTTGTTGAATGCAATGAAGCTTCGGGGGCATGTACCTCGTTTTGTGTCATTATGCTGGGGGCATGTGAACTTATAACAAGCATAGTTTTTCATTTCAAGCTTGTGTGAACATGAAACCGAATCCAAGTAGAGTTCTCCATGGTTCAATCTTGTGTAAAAATGAACCCATAGGACGAGTTGTTTTATACTTTTTCGGACTCGATAAATACAAGAAAAATTCACTTTGGAGTCACCTTTTTGCTCTTTTCTGACTCTTTAAACGTGAAAAGAATGCCGATTTGGTCCTCTCGACTTGTTAAACGGAAATGAGAGGTAGTCATCTTTAAACCCTTTTCCGACCGTTTAAAAAATGAAAAGATTGTCGGACCCTTGTCGTTTCCAGTTCGTTAACGGTCACAAAGCGACGTGGTTTTGATCACTTTTTTACTTTTTCAGATCAGAATCAATACTTATGAAAAGTACTCCTCGGTCGTAATGACCAGACGGTTCTTTAGAGCATTGTTTTATACTTTTTCGGGCTCGAGAGACACAACTTTATGAAAAAGGACACCCCTGGAGTTTCCTTTTCGTTGTCTTTTCAAACTCTCTAAATATGAAAAGACGTCGAGTTCTTCCTTTGCCATACTTGTTAAAACTTAATGACATCGGATTTCTTCAAAATGACGCTTCTCAAGCATATGCTATCCCTGTCAAGCTTGTCATCTAAAAAATAAATGGGGTACTCACTAGAAATGGTGGGGGAATAAAGGAACTGTAATCATCGTTGTGTCGGCAGTATGTCGCTCTTGAACATGGCACTCGTCTGTATTCGTGTCTGGGTGGGGATATCTCATCTTGTTTCACACTTGCCTCCGTGGGTTTGGGTTATCCTGTTTGACCATTCATTTGCTCATTGCCTTGTCACCATGACCCCTGATCATTTGATGTCAAATAATTCCAAGTCCACTATTGTGCCGCCGTTATGTTCAAGAGAAGTTGACCTCTGCAGAATACTCAACCTCCCTCTGATACCTCACACAAAACATTTTATCCTTCTCCGTCTCGTGTCGATGATGTGGGAAGCATTATGGCCCACCTTCGATCAAGATCACTTCCTGTCAACTTCAACTCATTATCCAGGAAGTTGACTTAGAGACTCCCTTCAGGTACCTTGGAGCTTGCATGCCTCAATGGCAGGTTCTTCGTGTTTGACGCGAGGTTTTCATCATTGGCCTCCGATCGGATGATTCTACGGGTGTTCGAGGCCGGTTCATTGATTCACATGCCATGGATTGTACCTATAGTACCTTGAGGATCATTTTCATTATTGGTGGTGCCTCTCACGTCTGTTAACAGTTTTCATCATTGACTGGTAATCAGACGATGTTCTCGCATGTTCGACTTCGACTCCCATATTCGCATGCTTGAACTTGTACTTTGTTCGGGTCGAGTTGGAGCGCAAGACTTTGGATTTTGTCTGTTGGGATCCAGATTTTTATGTACTATGTTATGGATGACTGCACCCATACCATGTACATCATGTATTTGAGATATCAGTGGTACTTCGTGCAGTTTCTCTAGTGGCTGTGTTTTTAGTCGACCATGTTCTTGTAAAGCACTTCACCCCTCTCTCTCTCTCGGGCTTCATGCTTTAGGGGGCATCTGTTACACAGTATTTTGTCACTGTCCCTGTTACCCCTTCTCCCGTACATTGGAGGACCTATCCCGAGACCTGTGAGAAGTGACATAACTTGAAAACACATGCATTGTATCCAGTAAAGTATGTACTTCATATGCCTTGAAGACACCTTCTGCAAAATACCCAAAAATATAGCCCTTTCTCCATTGGCGTTGTTCCATAGTGTATTAATCGCGCCAACGGGGTAAATCCTCCAAAGAGGGCGCGCCAGCTGGCGCTCTATCTCAGATTTGCACTAGCGCCAACCCAGTTGGGTAAAGTTTTTAACAAACAAACTTCCAAAGGTTCCTTCTATCTTATCCATGAACTAATTCCAATTTGAGTTGGTTCAGTTGGGCTTCGTATCTCCCAAGGAGGGAAGTAGTTCTCCACCTCTCATGGAAGCTTCCTAACGATAAGGACAATCCCATGAATCAAGTGGATGGTCTTATCTACTCCTCCTACCTCTATATAAGATTGTCCTTTCCCCTTTGACAAGCTAGTTAGTAATTCTACTTTTCAAGCTCCCAAATCTAAGTCCCAAAGTCTGAGAATTGCTAAGCTCATCTTGCAAGAGGCCTTGTTCATCCCTATGAGACTAAATCTTTAAGGAGGAGATCCATGTCCAAGTGATCAAGGAGAGAGAGGCTTGTTCCCATCCGTTACAAGCTTTGCAAGGCATGTGTTGCTAATCACCCAGCCAAAGGAGGATTTGACGTCAGAACTTGGTTGTATTCCCTTTTGTTTTATCAATAATAATAGACGACTATCATTATGGTTCCACTCATGTGTCTTTATTATGATGTTTGAGTTGTATCCTTTCTGACTGATACATAGTTGCATTTCTTGGATTTTATGCTTGTATTTGTCTTGTTCTTTGCATGTGCAGGCGTCTGTTCATGAGGATCGTGAGGATTGTGACCAACTGAAGCGAAAGAACGGAAGCGACGACCCTTCTACGAATATAACCGTTGGATTCGAGGTAGGCTCTTATCATTGGCCTTTAATTTGCAGTTAGGAACTTGCGTGTTAGCGTTGTTCGATTGTTGCTAGACCCCGTTTAGGCTAGTGGGATCGCCTCTGTCCGTAGAGGGGATTTACCTGTACAACACCTTCCAACAACTTTTTAATTATCCTTATCAGGCTCTTGTTGGAAGATTCTGCTAGACCATTTCCTTGAGGATAGTATGAGGTGGAATGAACTAACTTAATGCCCATTGAGTCACACATGTCCACCAACTCTTTTGCCTTGAAGGCTATTGCATTGTCTGTAACTATTTTATGTGGACAACCAAACCCGGTGAAGATATTCTTTGTCAAGAACCTCATGACCACATGGTGATCAGCCTTTCTGGTAGGGATGGCCTCAATCCATTTAGTGAAGTAATTAGTGGCTACTAAGATCCATCTGTGCTGACCACTGGAATGTGGATTGATTTCCCTTATGAAATCCAAGCTCCACTGCTGAAAAGGGCCACTAGCATGAATTGGCTTTAAAGGCAAGTACCTCAACTGCTGCTTTCCCTCAAACCTCTGGCACTTGTCACAAGATTTAACAAATGAAAAGACATAAGAAAATAAGGTGGGCCAATAGTACCCAGCTTTGAGGACCTTGTGGGCTGTAGTTTTCCTATAGTGATGCCCTTCACATATGCTGGAATGAAACTGATGCATAACTTCTATGGATTTTTCTCTGTTCAAACATCTGAGAAGGATTCCAGATGGGTCCCTCCAATAGAGCAGGTTTTCGTGAATGCAATATTTGGCTGCTCTAAGCTTAAGGGTTATGGCTTGGCTTGGGTTGAGGCTTGGAGGAACTTCCAGCTTTAGCAAAAATTGAGCTATTGTAGAATACCATTCACAAGAAGCTAAATTTTTTGCCAAAGACTAATTTTTCCCTGGTTCAACTATTTCTTCTTCTGTCTGACCATCCTATAAATTTGTGCTTATCAATTTATGTCTAGCATTCTGCAATTTTCTTCAGCCATTAATCTAGAAAGGCCCTGACCTCTGAAAAGCTTGGTGGGCTTCAATTCTATGTTGAATTCAATAAGATTTACAATCCATTTAGCCCTTCTTCCATCATCATCTGGCTATGTTGGGACATCTTTTACTGAAGCAGAGGGCACATATGCAATTACCTTGGAATGCAGAATGTAAATTCTGAAAGCTTTCAAAGACCTGATAAGAGCATATGCCTATTTTTCAATGATATCATATCTCAGCTCAACATCCCTTAAGGTTTTGCTGAAAAATGCCACTGTATGCTCTGAACCTTCCTTATCTGCTTGCAATAAAACTGCTGCAAGGGTGTCATTAGAGGCAAACGAAAATATATGGAACTTATTGCTGTAATCTAGGCTGATCAAAGTGGGAGCTTCCATAGTAGCTTTCTTGATGGATTCAAAAGATATTCTTGCTGCATCAGTCCATTTGATTTTTGACCCCTTTTTCAACATGGAGGTGATGCATTTTACAAGTTCTGCAAAATTTGGGATAAACCTCCTTACAAAATTTATCTTGCCCAGAAAGGACTGTATATCCTTCTTTGATCTCGAGACAGGCAAGGTCTGTATTGCTCTTACTCTTTCTGGGTCAATTATGACACCTGCAGTAGAAACAATGTGTCCTAACAACTTGCCCTCTTCGAAAGAAAACTGTGACTTTTTAGGATTGACTGAAATCCCAAACCTTCTGCACTTCAAAAACACTTTATTCAAATGATGCAAATGGTCTTGATGGCTACTGGATTATATTTTTATATCATCTAGGTAAATAAGGACAAACTTATCCTTCTCTCCTACAAATGCTATATCCATAACTCTTTGAAAGGTGGCTCCAACATTCATTAGCCCAAAAGGCATCTTGGAATACATAAAAGTGCCCCAAGGAGTGGTGAATGCAGTCTTATCTTGGTCATCTTGATGTACAACAACCTAGTTATACCCTAAAAATCCATCCAGGAAAGTCAACACTTTGGCTCCTGAGACTTTCTACAGCAAATGTTCCATCTTGGGTAGAGGATAATTATCTTTCTTAGAGCATTTGTTTAAGTTTCTGAAATCAATGCAGAGCCTGATTTCTCCACTTTTCTTCCTCACCACTACTAAGTTGGCTACCCATTTTGAATACCTGAGCGAGACTATGATCTTGGCAGCTAGTAACTTCTTGATCTCCTTTTCAATCAGAGGTAGAAGCAAAGGATTTATGGGTCTCAACTTTTGCTTGAAAGGAATGGTGTCTTTCTCTAAGGGAATTTTATGTTGGATAATATTTTTTTCATAAGTTTTCAGGTCACTATATTCTCAGGCGAAAACATCAGCAAATTGCTTCATTAAATTGCAGTACTTAGAACTTTGGGTAGGAGATAGATGGGTGGACAGATTTACATATCTTGGATGATCTGGACTCCCTATGTTATGCTTATGGACTACAAATTGGTCTTCTTTTTGGGCAGCCTTCTAAGGCACATCATTCTGATCAAAAAGCTTTTCTAAGGGGACAAGGCCTTTAGGTATATGATTGCTAGGTAGCTGGACAATGCCATCTTTGCCAATTTTGTTTCTAAGCTGGGGCTGGGGGTTTTCCTCCAAGGCTTCATTCTCTTGATCAATTTGAATTTCGGAGAATTCATCAATGACTTGTAGAAACCTATTTACCTCATCATCATCCTCAAAAACTTTCCAATGCTGGACATTATCAGGCAAGGATCGTCTATATTTCATCTGCACTTCATAAACCAGCCTGGGAGGCATGGGAGGGATAAACATGCTAGCAGACACAGTAAGGGAATCAGCGAGCTGATTTTGGACTCTAGGGACATATGAGATACAGAAATTATCAAAAGAATCTTTGAGTTTCCATACCTCATCTCTATATTCTTTCAACGTTGGGTTCTTTTCTTGAAACGTTTTGTTCACTTGCTGATGATGAGATCAGCATCTCCAAACACCTTTATGTTCTTGACTCCTTTGCCTTTAGCTGTGTTAAGGCCCAATATTAGAGCCTCATACTCTGCTATATTGTTGGTGACTTGGAAAGACAGTTTAAAAGACAGATGTGTGCTTTCTTGTTTTGGAGATATCAACACCACTCCTGCTCCTGCAATTTCCCTTGAACATGCTCCATCAAAGAACATCTCCCAAACCTGACTTCCTTGCTCTCCCATGATCTAGACTATTGGTTTCTTGAGTTGCAACAAGGCCTTCTGGGATTCTTCAATTTGGATAATGCAGGCCCCAAAGTCAGTATCCACAGCATAGATGGGATGATTAGAAGGATTCTTCTCATCACTGATGATGTAGGCCAGCTGGGCTTCCCTGTACAATCTCCTGCTCTCCCCTCCAAAAAATGGGACAGTGGCATAAGATAAGTCATTTTGTAATGTCCAACCTAGTCACTTAATCCACCCTTTGGACAACAACATGCCAAACTTAGGGGGAATGTCAGCCACCACAATATCCATCATCATGCTCTTCATGGGTAGCTAAGTTAGTGTAATAGCTAAATCTTATACCAATCCCAGATATTTCACCTTTCTTGAATCAAAGGATAATAGATCATGATAAGGTCTATTAATATCAAGGCCTAACTCTTCCATGACAGCTTTGGGCATCAGATTATGGCTGGCCCCTGTGTCCAGCAAGCAGTTATGGAGGATCTTGTCATGAATGGTCAAGGAGACATAAAATGATGGAGAAGTATCATCAACAGGTTTAGCCATTAGGATAATCACAACTGTAGGTTTGTCATCTTGCAAATTGACATAGTCAATGGAGGCTTGTGTGGATTTAAGCTCAAGAGCATAAAGGATAGGCTTTCTAAAACTTCACTCTTTGTAAGCTTTGTTAGAGGCATAGATATTTTTAACTTATGGAATTTTGATTCAAAGCTGAAAGGGGAAGGGGACTTATCAGGACCTCTTACCTCTTGAGCTGGTGCTTTGAGGATGTCTGGGTCAGCTGCTGGCCTTTTCTGTTTGGTGTTCTGATGCTCTGCGGGGACAATAGCTCTTTGGATAGGATTCTCCTTGACATTGCTTGGTCTTGACCTCAGATTATATCTTTGATGTTCATCAGTCTACAAAACAACCTCTCTGTCTCACTCTTGACTGGTTTGGTCCTGGAGTAATGATTCTTCATAGGCAGCCAATTTCAAGAAGGTAGCACTGCCCTTATCTTCCATGCAATGAATTTCATCCTCTTCTTCAAACTGCTCCTCCTCCATGACTACGTTTTGGAAAGGAGCCTTAATCTTTTGTTCTTTCCCAGCTTCTTTACCCCTCTGAATGATCTGCAATTGCTCATTTTCTCTTCTGAATGGATTTGGATTTCTTGGAGCAAATGTGTTTGGAAGCCTTGCCTTCCCATAACTCTACTCAACCTTCAGCTTAGATATTTTAGCAGCCAATGACTCTATCATTTTAGTCATTTTGTCTAACTTAGGTTCTGAAGATGAAGCAGGGGAAGAATAAGCCTCACCTCTCTGCCTCCTTCTATCAGCATGACCTTTGAGCTTTTCTGTAGCCACGATATTAGATTCTACCTCTAGGGCTGCATCCTGCATTTTGGCCAGAGTAACACACCTTCTTTCTCTCAATAGCAGGCAAAAATCAGAGTCAAAAGAATTGGCGTAGGTGAGTTTTGCAGAAGTGGGGGTAGGTTTTACTTCAGCTGGTATCTTACTATACATACGATCGAATCTTTTATTAAAATCAGGCAATGGTTCCCCATTTTCCCTCTTGAGGTTTCCAAACTTAGTATGATAGTATAGCAGGTCTTTTTTATCTCCCCAATGCTTCAAAAACACATCATCTAATGCTTCAATGTCTGCTATAGACCTCGGGGTTAACTCTCTGAACCACTTTCTAGCCTCTCCATCAAGGCTTTGGACAAATGCTCTCATCCACACATCATCCTCACTGATATCTAGGTTATCAGCATAACTATAAAAATACTCAAGGGGTTCTTCAGCTGTTACTCCCTCTGTACCAATGAACTTAGGCATGTATTTCTGATACTCTCCTGCAACCATGGCATTCAAAGGAACAAGCAAGACTAGGGGTCCATACCTAGCAGCTATGATTCTTTCCATCTTTTTGGGTGCTTGTTGGCCTGCCATGACTGGGATAGATGGAAGGATACCAGTAGATTGAATGGTAGGGAGCAGTGAAATAGATGACATGGACAAAGGAATATGATGGATTGAATGGGAGGCTTTCTTTGGACTGAGATCCAAAGGGGAACTTAATGAACAAGGAGCTTTATGAATCTCTGAGGGTATTTCTTCACTAACAATGCTAGGCTCTATATCTTCAAACTGTACATTTTCAACTATAATTTTCTCTTGCAGAGATACATGAGATTGTTTAGGCTTACCTGATCTTGATGCTCCTTTCTGTGATGTTTTTCTTTGCTTAACAATCTTCTCAGGGTTAGGCACTGGGTCAGCTGGTGATTTCTGAGGATTTCCCTGAGTATGCCTCACAAACTGAGCCAGAACTGTAATGTGGAGTCACCAGATAGATGGTTACAACCAGAAATGTGTCCAGACTTTGTCTATCATCAAAGCTGGAACTGTGTCGTTCTCCCAGGGAAGCTAAGCTTCAATCTCCTCTCCCCAGCAACGATGCCAATTATGTTAGGATTCCAAGAAACTCTCCTAGGTTGTAGCTTGGAGATGCCTCGTAACATATAAATTCAACTTATTATTGCACATGGATGAATGGAACGAATGATGCTTGCCCAAGCTAGATAACCACTTCTACTTCGTTTCATTCTAGACATGCGTGAACACCCTCAGAACTACAAGGCTTTAGACCACCAAATACTCACAATTTAAGATTGGGTGAATATGGAGAATACTGACCACACGATTAGATGCACAAGACCATGTGATGGCCGGCTGCAACTAGTAAAGAAGTTTGGAAATCTAATCTACTAGTGCATAAACAGGATGACAGCTCTCTGGCAGCAGATGAAGAGAAACCTGAATAACTCATTCAATGATACATACAAGACTTTAACACAGAGATAGGATGACAGCTACTCTAATGCTAAACATCAAGAATTCAGGAACGCAGAATATCACGCACAAATTGGAAGAGGAGGGAAATGGAAAGTGAGAAATTAACGACAAAAAAACCTTGTATTAGCTGAAAATTAAGACAAGATGTTGCAAGTGTCAAAATAGTTATAGTGTCCAGAATTTGAACCTTACATCAAAACATCAACCATCAACATCTTATTTTCAGGTATATATAGAGTTTCATCACAAAGGAACTTGGCCATTTTAGGTATGGAGGGGTCATGATTGACCACCAACTGCATTTAACTGCCTGATGGAGTCTCTGAGTGCGCTTGCTTGTTTCAGTGGATGAATCTGATATTTTCATGTGCTCTGTTGTCATCTTGGGCAGGTGGAGTGTTCATGTCGGTGAAGCTCCATAACTGTTAAATGTGGTCACCTTCTCATGCTCTGTGCTTTTCCTCCTCGGTCATACTATCTATTAAATGTGGTTGTTGAGGAGCAATTGCGACTGGTACTGGTAGGCTGGTCACCTTTGTCCTTCAGGTACTCGGAACGGTCAAGGGACGTGGACTACATGACGAGTGGATGATTTAGGAGGGGAAGAAATATCGGCCGTCATATGGAAAGAATAGACGAAAGAGATGGCTCGATGGAGGGTATCAGAAGAGGTGGGAGTAGAGCAAACATGGGCCGTTGGATCTCAGGCAGACAGATCCAATGATGATCGGGTGGTGAAAGTGCATGGCGATTATCAGGCGGGGTTGAGAGGTTAAGCAGTAAGCGGTTTTGGTAGCACTGCCTTTGGACGTTGGGTGGTAAAAGGGTGAGGGCACGTGATTCCATTCGGCATGTGACACGTAGCGACGGAGGAGAGAGGAAAACCACTCTCCATCGCACGTTAACATTTCATCACTTTGTGGGCGTGGGGAGAGCGACTACTATTGGATCTTCGGCGGAGATGATCGGGCGGCAAGGAAATGATCGCACAAGTTGCTTTATTGAGTGTGACGGGAGATGTTAGATTGGCGGGCGGAAATCAATGGCTGAGGTTATGACGATGAGTTTGTGAAGATGCAAATTCGTATGAGCGCGGTTTTATGGTGTTTTAGCTTTTGCACTCGGGAATTGTAACAAAAGGGGCTCTGTTGGGTTTTTCAGAAGAAAAACAGAAGAAATGGAGATGAAGGGAGAATGAGTGGGCAAAGGAAACAAGTGAGAGCGACCATTATGAGTTGTCTTCAAGCATGGCTGAGAGGACCGCGCTTGTTTCTAACCTTCAAAAATTAGAGTTATGTAGAAGAGCTAACAAGCACTAGGGGACTTTTTGCAGCTGCTAGGCGAGTATTATCTCCACAAGGAGTGGAAGGGGTCTCGCCTTCATCTACAGACCACATGAAAATGCTATCTCCACAAGGAGTGGAAGGGGCTTTGCCTTCTTCTTCAGCAAAAAAGGTACATGTTGGGTAGCATAGCAAAGACAAAGGTAAATCCAAAGATAAAATGCAAGAGGAGGATCCTAATGATGAGTAAGAGATGGACCTTGACTTAGTTGTTCACGAGGAAGCACAAAGAATTGATGTCATTGATGTTGAGATTCAAAGCACATAGATAACTAAGGACATCATCAAGAAACAAGAGGCTGACATTCAAGCCTTGTCAATCAATTTGGAAAGGGCAAAGTGGATCATTAATTACCTTGAGAAGGAAAACAAGCAACTAACTGATGAGAAAGTTATTATGGAGTTGCAAATGATTAGAGAAGAGAAGGTTAAGAAGGAAAAGGTCAAGATGACCTCCATTGAGCAAAAAATTGAAAATGACTGAGAAACTTGGTTAGAGAGGGTGAACATCCACCTTGAGAAGTTGCTAGAGAAGGCCAATAAAGAGAAGAAAATGCTTCACCACATGGCCTATCACTATATGACCCGGAACAAGATATGCAATATGAGGATAAGGAAGCTTAAGGCAAGACTGAGGAAAGCTTTGAGAAGCAAAAAGGAGCAAAACAAATTAGAATTTCTAGCTGATGCATCATTAGCTCATCAAAGTAGTGCTTGAGGGTGCCTTGTGCCAATTTTGGGACACTTTTGATAAAATTTTGAATTTTGAAACATAGGAAATCCCAATAGGTGGCGCTGCGATTTTGATGGGGGAACTTTTTTGAGAAGTGACTTACATATTCAGATTCAACATGATGAGAAAATAAATCCCTGAAAGTTTCAACAAATTTGGAGAATATCTTGGTCACCTAAAGGTCAAAAAACCATAAAAAATGACCTCTTTTCCAATTTTTTGACACATAAGAAGCAGTCTTGGTAGATTCCATTTTTGAGGGGGCAAATGACCTCAAAATTCAGAAATTAAAGTTGTTACAAAAACTAGATAGGTGGACCTTTCCAACAAGCCATCTTGGGCTCAATTTGGTTAAGGGTAAGGCCCCCAAAACTGGCTTGGGAAAAGTGTTGTTCATAGGATCAGAGGCACTGCACATATGATGGATTTTGCTAGTTTTGCCCAAAAATCAAAATTTCACCTAGTTTTTCTATAATTTGAATTTTTCTGTTCTTTTGGATGACTCTATGAACATGAATGATGCTATGGTGTGTAAATGTAATTGAAAAATGACTCTTGGGGGTAGATTCATCATTTTGAGGTGGTTTGAGGTTGAATGAATCAGTTTCCATGGTTTTAGAGGCAAGTTATTCCACTACCTATATTCTTGTTCTTAGTTTAGATATGGTTGAAACCACCCCTCTTCTCATGGATTCGACCCCTGATGGCTAGAAAAGGTGGTTTGGTGCCTATATTATGTACTTTCTTAGTCATTTGTAAAGGTTGGACTCTTGTGGATGCTTTGAGCTTCATTGTACATCACTTATGTAGTTTGGCAAGGAAATAAACCAGGGTTTGCAGCTATTTTTGTGGGATTGTTGTGGTAATGTGTCTTGGAATTGTTTCTTCCTTTTTTATTTAGTTTCTCTTATGTTTTATATGTACTAGAATCTATTTCTTTCTTCTTAAATAAATGAATCAAGATAGATAGGTGGAATCCATTGATATTAGTGCTCTACCTTGGGAACACATTTATTTTTTAATGTTTTCTGTTGTTTGAAGAGGATTCACAACCTTTGCATGCCCTCCTTAGCCCCTCACCAGTATTAGACTTACCATCACACTCAAATCCAAGTGCCAAAACACCTACCTATCTCACCCCAGAGAACACCCTGCAATTTTGATTTGATTTCTTGGACCCAAGCTGCCTGCTCCATTTGATCCATCAGCCAAACCATCAAAATCAACCCAAAAACCCTAGAGCTACTATACCTAGCCTAAAATCCATATTTAATTCAGTGATCTCAATTGAGATTGACAAGGAGAGAGCCCTCTCCCGACCTAGTAGGGCTAGCTACCAGGTTAAGTGTGTGTTATAGACATTTTTGGGAAATTCAACCCCAATCAAAAATGTCCATAAACTAAGGGCTCTTAAGTCCCAAAAAGTGTTGCTTCACTACCTAAAGGAACAAGGTCAGCTGATTACATCATCTCCCATAAGTTCTCCACTAAAAAATGCTCATAAATGGTCAAAACTGGACCATACTGAAAGCTCAATGCAGAGGGTGTGATGCATATCAACTTCCCAATGTGCAGGGTACGATGCATACTGATTTTCTCCTCTGTAGGGTGCGATGGTCGGGAATGGACAAATGGCAGGGACAAAAATGCGAGGTGGAAGATCATGGAATCTTCCAGAAGCTTCCCCTCTGACACTTGCCGCTCCATTTTCGACCAAGGATGAGTAAGAGATCTTCATTCTCCAAGTGGAACCAGGAACTATCAGAGAGAATACACTAATCAAGATCCCAAAAGATGACTCACCTATCTGTAATCATCTATGTATGGATCCCTCATCACAGAGATCTAGAGGCTAGCATTTTGTATCTTATAGAGAAGTGTTGTTGGTATTCTGGTGTACATTCACAGTGTTGGGTGATTTTTCTTTGCTTGAGGTGAAGAAGGGCTTCTTAGCTAGAGGATGATGCTGGGTTAGAGCTCATGGTTGTAATCTTCTTGCTACTTTTCATCTGAATAAAGCTATTCTTGTTTCCT